>JAODAL010039090.1:0-38390 GCA_025379985.1 Phyllomedusa bahiana
CCCTTTTAGTTGCACTTTTAAAAATACTAAATCTGTTCCGGGCCACAAACATAACCCCCAAAACCCGCAAAAAACCCACACATTTTAAAAAAGTGGGCCCGGAAAAAAAGGGGTCCCTTTACAAACCCCCATTTTTAAATTGAAAATTTGGGCATTGAACTAGAAACTGTCCTGGACCAAAAGCATAAGGGGCCCCCAAACCGCCAGGGTCAAAAAAATTTTAAAAAGTGCCAAAAAAAGGTTTTTTCAAACCCCCCATTTTTTGTTGCGGACCATTGACTAAAACCTGTACTGGGTAAACCCACATCTGTTTCAAAGTCTTTCCGGGAACCCTCCCTTGTACAATTCAGAAAAGGGAAAATTTTGGGACAAAACTATTTTTGGGACAAAGCAATTTTTTTTGTTGTTTAATTCTAGAAAAACCAAAATTTTTAAAAATTTGGATTGGGAAACCCACCCCCCCTCCTCCTCTTTTTTTTTAAAAATTGGGATTAAAAAGGGTTTTCCCCACTACAGGAAAAGCTAGCTATTTTTAAAGAAATTTTTAAAAACAAAAATCATTTTTTGCAATAACCCTCCCTTAACAGGGGGGTCCCCAAAATATTCCTGTTTTTTGAAAAGCACCATTTACCCCTTTTTAAAAAAAACCACTTTTGACAATTTTTGAAGAACAAATTTTTCTGTTTTAAAAAACACATTTTTTTTGAATAGGACCTGTGGGGATAGGGTCAATTTTACAGGGAAAAAAGGGCCCCCAAAAAATTCCCAAAAAATGACCATTGAGGGGGGCCCCATTTGGAAAAATTGGGGAAAACAAAAAGTCCGTTTAAAAAAACCCCAAAATTTTTTTTTGAAATTAAAAGGGCCTGTAGTTTTTTGCTGCATTTCACAGCAAAATGCCCCCAAAAAATTTAAAACAAGACCATTGAGGCCCCCTTTTTGGGCAATTTTGAAAAACAAAAAAAGTCTTTTTAGAAGCCCAAAATTTTTTTGAATAGGAAACCCGTGTTAAAGTTGCTGCTTTCAAAGGCCCCCATGAAACCCCAAAAAAATTAGGGCCCTGTTAAAAAATTTGGGGGGGAGAAAGCCCTTAAAAAAACCACATTTCTGTTCCCAAAGGGCCCCTATTTTTTAGCTGTATCTCACAGCCCAAAATGGGGACATGACCGCAAAAAAAATTTTTAAAATTAGACTTTTCCCCCACTAAAAAAAATTTTGATGGGTAAATTCCCACCTTTAAAGGGGGACTTTTTCTGTTCCAAAAGGACCAAAACTATAGCTGGTTTTCTTTACAGCCCAAATAAAACCTTCAAAAAAAACCAAATTTTCAAAGGGGAAAAATTCTAAAAATTTAAAATTTAAAATGGAAACGGGTTTTTTTCAAAAAAAACCTTTGGGTCTTTTTACAGTCTCCCCACCCGCAAAACCAGCAAAATGATCTTTTTGGGGAAATGAGAAAAAAAAATTGCAGTAAGAAAAGATCATTTAAAAAAAAAAAAAATTTTTTTAAAAGGATCATTTCTTTTGTAGAGGAATGTGAAATAGACCGCAACAAAAATTTGGTTTACCTCGCAATTGAGGGCCAAAAACATCATAGAGATCCCCCTGCCCGGGTTTTATCTTTTATGAAAGTCAAAAAAAGATCCACTTTTTCCCGTGGGAAAAGCCGCTGAAGGGGCCCCTCCCGAAAATTTTGACGCTGGCTGCTTGGGGAGGACAACACCCCCTAGGCGGGGGGCCCAACGAGCCCCCCGGGCCCTCTTTTCCCTTTTGGATTTCCCCAAATTTGATTGGGTCCGGAACACATCCAAAAACATTTGGGGTTGAAACGCAGATAGGTTCCCTGCACCATATCTTAAAACCCGGCTCTTTGTTTAAAGTGTGCCCTGCATTACAGCTTTGGTGGGGGTTTGGGAAATTAAGAAATTTCCAGAGGTCACCCCTTAGGCTTTTTGCCACAAATTTCCTTCCCGCTGCCCCCCTACGGCTACTTTGGCACTCTTTTTTTCTGTCAGGGGCGCTGGGCGTTTTTCCAACCCTGACCAAATTTAAGAAAAATGAACAGACGAAACCCGTCAAAACACAAGGGGCCCCCATTTCCTGCAATTTACCCCTTTTTAAATTTTGGGGTGGAAAGGGAAAATGCCCCCCATTTTTTTTTGTACCCCGGGGGTCCAGGAGGGGGGCCACCCCGTAATGTTGTTTATTTTGATGGCCTTTAAATGCGAGGATCATGTTGGGGGAAAAAGGAGCATCCAAGCACTCATGTGAGAGATGGAGCCTTGATTTCCAAGCCTCTGGTCGAGGGGCACTAGCAAACTTGATCTTCCTCATCTTCCTCCTCCGCCTCAAATTCGCCCCAAACCTCTTTCCAAGCAGGGACGTGGGTAAAGTCGGTGTCCAGAATACCTCCTCCTCCTCCCCGTTTTCTCCGGCACAGCTTCAACAAAAGCCCTAAATTTTGCCTCAGATGATGCACCCTGAGAGCTGAGGCGCCGCCTTACACTAGCCCTGGACCCCGAACCACTGCCTAATGTAGACCGATAAAATTGTGAAACTGTTGGGCCTTGTGGTTTCGACGGAGTGAAAGGCTCCGTGTCCGCATCTTTTGTTCGTCTCCTCCCTCCGTCGCGGCGGGACCTGATGTTTCAGAGTGTCCAACGATCGTTCCAGAACTAAGATCACCAACAATGCTCATGCTGACAAGGGCATTGTCCGCACTGACCATATTGTGGCTTCTTAAAAAACTGAGAAAGGGATGGTGCAGAGCTCTTTCACCTGCCACCACTCTCGGTGGCTCAACACCCCGAGGTCCGCACCGATGCTTGTCAAGCCATGTGTCACTTCGTACTGCGTAATGGCATTGCGTTTCCCCAAAACAATTGCGGAGCATGCGGAGGGTGGAAGTCCAGCGTGATGCCACATCAACAGGGGAGGCCGAGCTGCCGTTGCAACGCAGCCAGGCGGGACGAAGCAGGGTGCGAACGGCGGAAGTGCTAACTCAGACCTCGAGCCTTCCCAGCAGACAGTCCAGACCCCGGGTTAGGCTTTAGAAATTTCCAAAACACAAGGTTTTAAGACATGTGCCGGCCCAAGGGGATGTGCTCCAGCCTACTAAATTTTTAAGGGCGGCCAGCAGTTTTCGCCCTTTTACAAAACACCTTCCCCGGGCCCAAAAGGGTTTTCTTGTCCCCCAAACCAGCGTTTGGGTCTCGTTGGGGAAGCCGTCCCCCAGCTCCTAAACCTGTGGGGGTGGACGGTCTCCCAAGACAGTTTAAATTTTCAACAGGGCCTGGTTTCTTTTTGGGCCCGGGGATGCCACCAGGGGCCCCTTGGGGAAAAAACCCCCCTGCACCATCCCTGCATTTTTTGAAAGACCCGTCCCGCCGACCCTTTAGAGCCACCGTAAACCAAACAAGACATCCACCCATTTTTACCCATGAGTTTTGCCCAAAAGATATGGGCGGCCTTTGGCCTTGCTTATTGGGTCCATGTGTCGTGATCAGATGGATTTTTCCCCGGGGGCCCCAAATGCAGAAAAACGCGCTTAAAAATTTTAAGATGAAAACGGGGGCTCCGGGGCAGGGAGGGCCTTTTTCCTGGCAAAAAAAATGCCTGTTTCGGCATCTGGTATTTTGGGGCAGGCAAGGGCCATGACGTGGCAAAACCCATCTGTGCCACCGGAGGGAAAGGCAACTTTTTCCCAAAGGGGCCAAAACCTTTGGCAATACCGACTTTCAGGTTTTGGTTTTGGGGATATTTTGGGGTTTAAAAGTTTTTTTTTCCTGCTCCCAAACCTGGAAGCAAAGGCTGGTGCTAGACTGGCCGCTGTACGGCGTGCATTTTGGGTCAAACGGTGGAAGGAGAATGGATGGGAGGGGTTCCTGGGGTTTCTTTTGGGAAACTCGGGCGACGGTGGAGGCTGAAGCGGAGGTCCTTATCCCTGATCATAACTCTGAGAGACATGGGAAACCTAAAAGAACGCTTGGGGGTGGGGGAGGAGGAGGCGGAAAACAGGGGGTTTGTGACAGGGGTTTGGGAAAAACCCCCGGTATCGGGGGGGCCCTTTTTTTTGGCCAAGGGGTTCCCTCCTTTCCCAACCCTCTTTCTTTCGCCTTATGTGACTAGCCCAAGTGGTTAAACCCCAAAGATTTTTTGCCCCTACTGAGCGTTTACGGCAAAGGGGCATTGACACGTTTGAGTGAATCAAGGCTTTCTTAAAAAAAGGCCCGTTTTTCGAGTTCCTGGCCCTTTTTCGAAGGCGATAACGAGGAGCGGTTTTTTCCGCTGATCGTGGCTGTGGGAATCATCTCGGGCGGACTTCTGCTACCCCCCCCCCCTTTTTTGAGGGGGACCCGAACTGACACAAACCCCACCCCGTCTTCCTCCCCCGCCAGTGTTTGAACGCCGAAAAGCAAATTCGCTGAAAAAAACCACTTTGGGATCCGAAATGTCGCATCATCATCATCAACAAAATTTGACTTGGTAAACCTGGCCATTGTGAAATCCGGGAGCTGGGGGCTACAACAAGGGGAAAAGTTCCCCGCCCCGCCCGGGATTTTTGCCGATTGACCGGCTTCCTTCTCCTCCTCTGATGGCATCATAACTGGGTGCCCAGAGCAGACAAAATCATCCCTTTGGCCCTCATGCCTTCTGACCCCAACTGCATTTTGCCCTCAAAAGGCCCTTTCAGAAAATGGATTATCCACAGTGGGGGTAAACAAGTTGACATTTGGGGGCCTTCGCTTCATTTTTTGGACGGATGCGGAAGCGACATTTGTGGCCGTGACGGAGGACGAGGGGGGTAAGAAACTGCTGGTTTGCAGGTTGCTTAAACCCCACTAAAAGAACAGTTTTGGCGACGCGTTCGTTATTTTAGATTCCGGGGGCCTTGACCCAGCGATAAACGGGCCTGACGGCCCCTGCAAATAACGATCCACGGGCCTTGCGTGTTTCCCCAGCCCCTGGAAGGAGCACTTTCCCCTCGTCCCTCTACCTCCATGCCCAAACCCCCCTCTTTTTTTCCAACTTCCCAAACCTGCATTTCGCTCCATTTTTTCAGAAAGATAAAAATGTAAAAAGGGTTGTAAAGAGGGTTTTTAAAAGTCTCTTATTAAAAAAACGGCAAATCACAGCTATTTTTAAATCCCTCTAAATTCTTACAGCCAAAAAGGGTAAGAAAAATGAATTGTTTTTAGCGGAAAATCCTGTAAATGCCGGGGCTGGTGGAAGAAAACCCAAAAAACAAAATCAACAGTGTTCTTCCCTTTAGCCCAGGGGGTTTTCAACGCCCCCGTAGGCCCAGGGAAATTTATAGTTTTCAACAAAAAATCAACAAGTGCGCCAAACGAGATTCCCAAAGAGCCAATAAAACTAAATTTAGAAGTTACCAAAAATGAAAATTTCGTTTTTTTTCAGCAATGACAAACAAACAGTTTTTCTAGAAAATTTTTTTATCAAAAATTTTCCCCTACAAAAGGGGCTAGTGAAAAAAAATAGGGGCCCACCACCGCAAAACGCTTTTTTTAAAAAATTAATTTCGGAAAAAAAACGGGGGTTTTTGCACCTATAAATACACCAACGGTGACTACAAAAATTTTTTGTATTCAAATTTAAGTACAAGGGGGCCCTATTAATAAAACCCGGGGTTCACCAAAGTAAAAAAAAACACCTTTTTAAATGTATACGGGGTAATAAAAAGGGTGGTTTTTGCAAACCCATGAAATACACCTGCAATTACTAGCAAAAATTTTTGTAGGGAATTTGCCAAAAAGATTTGGGGCTTTTAAAAAAAATGGGTTGCGCCAAAATGAACTAAACCTAAATTTAAAATTTTTTACGGAAAAAAAAACTGGTTTTTGCACCTATAAAAACACCTGCGGGGCCCAGAAAAGGGTTTTGTATTTCCCATTGAAAGAACAAAGGGGGCTTTGAATAAAAATGAGCCCCCCGCCAAGGGAAAAAAAAAACCCAAAATTTAAAACATGTTTCAGATAATAAAAGGTTTAGTTTTTTTCACCAAACAAAACACAAATGCAAAAAAATCAAGCTAATATTTTTACCAAAAAATTGGGCCCCAAAAAAAAGTTTTATAAAAACCCATTTCAATGTAGGGCTGCACAATTTTCCATCCTTTTCAAAAAGCCCTGCCTTGGGCCCGCCTGCCACCTGCTGTCAGTGTTCCCCCGCACTTCCCCCCCCTCCCCTTTTTGCGCTGTACAAAACGCTAGATGCTCCTTTAAAATTTTTCCAGCCTAATAAACTAAAAACAAAATCTCTAATCACCTAAGGGTTCTAAAAGTTCACAAACTTTAAAAACATGTTTTTCTGTGTAACAAAGAGAACAGTTTCGCTGACTGTTTTGAGAAGGGCCCAGCCTTATGATACAAAGACACACACTGATCAAGGGAACATAAGGGGTGTTCTATGTAAAAAAAGGTCATGTGATTTTTCCAGCCCAAATCACAACCATACACATCCCAGTCATGACGTCGCACACCCACCCTCCCCCTGCTCTATTCTCTAAGCTGTTTTTCTGGCCGCCAAAAATGACGGGGAAGCGCCAAAATGGCGCGAAAATTAATAGATTATGTGCAGATTTAACCTAAATTATCGCGTGATCAACTTTGTCGATAATAATCGCTCAACACTACTGTCCAACTATTATGACATAAAAATTCAAGTTTGTTTTTCCAAACTCATTTCTATAGTTTTCAAAATTAAAAAATAAAAAAAAATATTTTCCCTTTATAACACTGTACTTGTACTAACCGCATAGTAAAGTTATCATGTCATTTATAAAGCTCGGTGAACACTGCAAAAATTAAACCAAAAAAACAATGGCGGAATTGCTGGGGTTTTTTTTGTTTGTTTTTTTGTTTTTCCACTTTCACAGCCAAATGCTAAAAAAACCTGTAAAATACCTGTGGGCCTGAAATGCACAATACACCCCTAGATGAGATCCCTGAGGGGTGATGAATTCAAAATGGGGTGACTTATGGAAGAATTCACATATTCTGGTACTTTGGGGGCCTTGCAAATGCAACACGGTACCCACCAAACTCTACGTTCCAAAAGCCAAATAGTGCTCCCACATTCATTTGCCAAGCAAATAACACCCAAATGTAGAATATTGCTGACCGTGGAAGACATTGCGTAACATAGTTTGGGGCACCTTTTTTCCAGGATTCCTTGTAAAAATTAAACATTTTCAGCTAAAACTGAATTTTATTGAAAAAAAATTTCACAGCCTTATGTTAAAAAAAATCTGTGAAACACCTGTGGGGTCAATATATTCTCTAAATCCCTGTATATATTCCTTAAGGGGTAGATTAGGTCTTTTTAGGGGTGTCTGTAAACCTGTAATCACGCCTTAAGAAAATCCTAATGAAAACGAGACCTCAAATTCCAGAATGTGCTCCCTTTATACTTGGGTTAAATATGGGATATCTATAAAAATGACAGTATCAGGGGAATCAATATAGAGTTGTGTTTTCCTTTTATCATTTACCAAATTCCAATAAATAGTGGATACAAATTAAAATTTGGTAAAAAGTGAAACTGAAGCAACAGCAGAGTAAACAAATTTCCTAAATGTTTTGAATACTTAAAGGGGTGCAGTGTCACGGGTGTCCCCGCGGGCCCCATGCCGGGCTGCGGGAACACCCGCGCCCCCGCTGCGAGCGATGCCGCAGCTCCGACCCCGCAGCCGGCAGCTCTCCATCCGCACTTACCTCGCCACGCTCCTGTTCCGGTCCGGGCGCGCGCTCCTATGACTGACCGTGCGTGCGTTCACCCCCTAGGGCGCGTGCAGTACTGCGGCCAAATTTAAAGGGACAGCGCGCCGATGATTGGTGTCATCGGGCGCTGATCCTATTTAATCCCTGCCCTTTCCTAGTAACCTTGCTGAATCGATAGTGCCCTGTGAATAGAGAGGAAGCGTTCCGTATTGTGTCTAGCGTTATCCTGTCTACCATACCTACTGCCTCTGTCCCTCGACCATGAACCATTGCCGCCTGCCCTGACCTTCTGCCTGTCCCAGACTACGAGCCTGTTCCATGATTTTGTACCGCGCCACACCTCGGCAGCCACAGCAAGCAAGTCACGTCGGGGGTTAGCGAACGGGTAGCAATCCGCCCAGCAAGTCCATCCCCCTTTGCGGGGGTTTCTGGTGAACCCCGGACCTACTTAGACTCCGCTCCCTGGCATGGCTTATACCATCACTTGTGGTGGTCCAGAGGATCCACGTCTCTGGTTTGCCTCCGGGTAAGCCGAACCTGACAGTTCGATTCGGCCATGGATCCTGCCAAGGTGCTCTTCCGAGCGTCTCTGTTTATCACCACCATCGGTGGCCCAGCAATCCAAGCAGATCGCTCAGCAAGCACAACCCCTTAATCAGCTGTCGTCTATGATGCAGCACTTTTCGCCACCAGCGCAGCAGTCAGCTGACCTGGCAGCTCCCGTGGCAGCAGTCCAGTAATGTCCGCCGCCCCCAAGCTCCGGTTGTCTATGCCGACTAAATTTGTTGGGGACCCTAAGGCTGAGGGGCTTCTTCTCCGAATTCTCTCTCCATGTGGAACTCTTGGCCGGGCAGTTCCCGTCAGAAAGGTCTAAGGTGGCCTTCATGGTCAGTCTGCTTTCTGGGAAAGCTCTAGCCTGGGCGACTCCGCTTTGGACCGAAATGTTTCCCGTCACGGCTGCCCTGGATACTTTTCTTCAGGAGTTCCGAAGTGGTGTTCGAGGAACCCGCCCCGCATCCTCAGCGGAAACCGGTTTGCTGAACCTCCGCAAGGGAACTCCTTGGGAGACTACCGGCTTTGCAATTCCGAAACTCTAGTTTTCGAGTTGGCATGGAACCCATGCAGCTTTTATGCGCCACGTTCAAGAAGGGCCCTCTCCAGCCAGATTAAGGATGTCCTTTCCACCCGAACTCTCGTCTTCTTTTAGTGAGTGATTCATCTGGCGACCCGGATTGATACCCGGTTTTCGGAAAGACGTGGGAGCTCCGTCAAGACCGTTTACCACCCAAACTGTCTTGGCCGGTGTTTCTTTGGCCTTTCCACTCCCTTTCTTCCCAGCCACCCATGAAAGAGGCCATGCAAGTGGACAGAGCCCACCTGACTCCGCAGGAACTTAACCGACGACGTGAGGAAAACCTAGGCTTCGTGGGAGAGAATTTGGGATCCCCTAGGTGGGGTTGTTGAGCAATACCTCCCCCCTTTCTCACCCTTGCCGTTCGGATCACTACCCTTTCCCGGAACTTCGTTCCGAGTGGCCGCATTCCTGGACTCCGGATCGGCCGGGAATTTTATTGATGCTACTCTGGTGACTAAGTATCGCCTCCCGGTGGTTCGTTTAGACCAATCCCTGGTCATCTCATCTGTTAGCGGCGAACTACTGAGTGATCGTATCTTCTTCCGGACGGAACCGGTGTCTCTGCAAGTGGGAGCTCAAACATAAAGAAGGGATTGCGTTCTTGGTGCTACCCCGTTCGTCCTCAGCTATTCTTCTAGGGGTTCCATGGCTGCAACGTCACACCCCTATGCTTGACTGGAAGACCAGCGAAGTGCTGCTTTGGGGTCATGACTGCCAGTCTCACTGCTTAGTGGCACCTCGCCCAGTGCGCCCCACTCCTCCACAGCTATCTCCCAAAGCTCTTCCAGGTCTGCTTGCACTTTCAGGATGTTTTCTCGGAGAAGCAAGCGGAGACTCTCCCGCCTCACCGTGCCTATGATTGTCCCATTGATCTACTGCCCAGGACTAGTCCTCCCTGGGGTAGGGTCTACCCGCTATCGGTACCCGAGACCAAGGCTATGTCAACCTACATCCAAAAAAATCTTCATAAAGGCTTCATTTGCAAGTCTACCTCTCCTGCAGGCACTGGGTTTTTCTTCGTGGAGAAGAGGGACAGGCCACTGCGCCCGTGCATCGACTACCACGGACTGAACAAAATCACCATTAAAAACCAGTATCCGTTACCGTTAATTACCGAACTTTTTGACCGACTCCGAGGGGCCAGAATCTTTTCAAAGTTGGATTTGCGGGGTGCCTACAACCTCATTCGGATCAGAGAGGGGGACGAGTGGAAGATGGTCTTTAACACTCGGATGGGCACTTCAAATATCTGGTGATGCCTTCCGGCCTGTGCAACGCCCCCGCAGTTTTCCAGGAGTTCGTTAATGATATTTTCAAAGATCTCCTATATTCCTGCGTAGTGGTTTACCTGGACGACATTCTGATTTTTTCACCCGATCCAGAGTCCCACATACGTCAGGTACTGAGGCGTCTGCGCAACAATCATCTCTACGCCAAACTTGAAAAATGATTTTCCACCAAACCAGCCTCCCGTTTCCCCGGCTACATTATCTCCGACAAGGGGCTACAGATGGACCCTGCCAAGCTCTCCACCGTCCTACAGTGGCCTCAACTTGTCGGTCTTCGGGCCATCCAACTTTTTTTAGGGTTTGCGAACTAGTACAGGCAGTTCATCCCTCACTTCTCAACGTTGGTCGCCCCAATTGTGGCCCTAACCAGGAAACATGCCAACCCCGACTTTGGCCGCCAGCCGCCCAAGAGGCCTTCTCCAAATTAAAAGCGCTTTTGCTTCTGCACCTGTTCTATCCCGTCCGGATACTGAGTGCCCTTTCGTCTTGGAGGTCGAAGCCTCTTCCATGGGCGCTGGAGCGGTTCTCACCCAGAA
The DNA here is from genome assembly GCA_025379985.1 of Phyllomedusa bahiana. Taxonomy (NCBI): domain Eukaryota; kingdom Metazoa; phylum Chordata; class Amphibia; order Anura; family Hylidae; genus Phyllomedusa; species Phyllomedusa bahiana. Next base: position 10,700 of record JAODAL010039090.1, read on the forward strand.
AGGCCCTAAGGGCAAGATTCGGACCTGCGGGTTTTTCTCTAAGACCCGCTGAGAGGAATTACACCATCGGTGATCGGGAGTTACTGGCCATTAAGTTTGCCTTGGAGGAATGGCGCCACTCTGGAGGGTGCTCTGCATCCCGTCAACATCTTCACCGATCACAAGAACCTCCCCTTTTCCTCCCAAAAAGCGCAGGCGGCTGAACCTGCCAGGTGGTCACTGTTTTTTTTCCCGTTTCAATTTTGTTATCCACTTTCAAACCGGGAGAAAAGAATGTCAAAGCCGATGCCCTTTTCTCGTGCCTCTGATTATTGGGAGAAGAGGAGGCTAAGCCTCAGCACATTGTACCCCCAGAACGTCTGATATCCGTGGCTCCCGCAAGTCTCCAGCGCGCACCCCCGGGTAAGATGTATGTGCACCCTGCACTCCAGAAAAGGGTGCTTAACTGGGGACATTTTTCTCGAATTGCCAGACACCCAGGGGTTCGAAAGTCTCCTCTCTGAAATTTCCCGTTTTTACTGGTGGCCGGATCTGCCAAAGACGTGAAGGAATTCGGGAGGCGTTTTACCACTTGTGCTCGCAACAAGTCCCCGTGTTACCAAACTGGGGGGTCTGCTGCAGCCTCTGCCCGTCCCTAACAGTCCTTGGGTCCACATTGCCATGGACTTCATCACCCGATCTGCCTCCTCGGGCGGTAATCGGTCATCTGGGTGGTCAAATGACCGATTTTCAAAATGCCGCACCTTGTTCCACTTCCTGGTCTTCCTTCTGCTCCACGTCTGGGCCAACCTCTTCTTCCAGCATATTTTCGGTTACACGGACTTCCACAACACATCGTCTCTGACAGGGGGTTCAGTTTTTTCTAAAATTTTGGCGATGCCTCTGCTCACAATTGCAAGTCAAAACTGGACTTCTCTTCGGCTTACCACCCCCAACCAATGCCCGGGCGAAAGGGTGAATCAAGTCTTGGGTACCTATCTCCGCCACTTCACATCTGCTAGACAAGATGGATTGGTCCAGTCTGTTACCATGGGCGGAATTTTTCGTATAACTCCCTGGACTCTTTATTCTGCTGGGGCACCCCCCCTTTTTCATTGTCTTCGGTCGGCCCCCCAACCCCTTCCGCTTTCCCTTGCCTCCTCTGATGTTCCTGCGGTGGATAACTTCATCCGTGACCTCTCCGCCATCTGGGAGAGAGACGCGCCAGTCCCTGCTTCAGGGCCCCCACCCGTATAAAGGTCCAGGCAGAAAAAGAAAAGAAGACCTCCTCCCGCCTTTGTTCCGGAGATAGGGTTGGCTGTCTGCCACATACGTCCGCTTTAAAATCCCTAGCTACAAGCTGGGCCCTCGTTATTTAGGCCCCTTTGAAGTTCTGAGATGTATCAATCCTGTGGCCTACAAGCTCCGGCTTACTCCTACTATGCGCATCCCAAACTCCTTCCACATCTCCCTGCTGAAACCGGTCGTCCATAACCGGTTCTCCCGTTCTGTGGTTCCCCAGTCTCCCGTAGCTGACTCCACCAATGTCTTTACCATCAAGGAAATTTTGGCCATGAAGACGGTTAGGGGAGACGATTTTTTTGGGTGGATCGGAAGGGGTTTGGGCCAGGGGAGAGGTCATGGAAGCCGGAGGAAAACATCCTGGAACGGGGTCTTTTGTCTAGGTTTTTGCGGGCCGGGAGGAGGGGGAGGCCAAGGGGTGGGGGAGGGTACGGTCACGGGTGCCGCAGCTCCGACCCTGCAGCCGGCAGCACTCCATCCGTACTTACCTCGCCATGCACCTGTTCCTGTCCGGGCGCGCGCTCCTGTAACTGCGGACAAATTTAAAGGGACAGCACGCCGATGATTGGTCTCGTCGGGCGCTGATCCTATTTAAGCCCTGCCCTTTCCTAGTCACCTTGCCGAATCGATAGTGCCCTGTGCCTAGAGAGGAAGCGTTCCATATTGTGTCTAGCGTTATCCTGTGTACCATACCTTCTGCCTCCGTCCCTCAACCACGAACCATTGCCGCCTGCCCTGACCTTCTGCCTGTCCCCGACTACGAGCTGCTCCACGATTTTGTACCGCTCCACACCTCGCCAGCCACCGCAAGCAAGTCACGTCAGGGGTAGCGACCTGGTAGCAATCGGCCGCAGCAAGTCCATTCCGCTTTGCAGCGGGCTCTGGAGAAAACCGGACCTACTTAGACTCCGCTCCCTGGTGTGGTTTTTACCATCGCTTGTGGTGGTCCAGAGGATCCACGTCTCTGGTTTGCCTCCTGGTAAGCCGAACCTGACATGCAGTTTCTTAGAGTCACTTAGGGGGGTGTCTAACATACAGGTCCCTCAAAACAATGTCAAAACTGGACTGATTCCTAATTCTATGTTGTAAATTTTTTTGAATTGTAAAAAATTCCTATTACATTTTTAAGACCCCTAAATTCTTAAAAAATTAAAATACATTTAAAAAATGATGACAACATACAGTAGACATATGTTAGATGGTAAGGTATAAACTATTTTGTGTGTTATAACTATCTGCCTTACACATAGAAATTTTTTAACTTTGAAAATGGTAAATTCTTAAATTTTTCACAAATACACATATATTGTATGGACCAAAATTTAATTCTAATCTAAAGCACTATGTATAAAGGGGGTGCACCAGTTTTCTGGTGTGCTTTGTTGCCAAGAACTTGCCATACCTGTAATGACTGAGCCTGCTCAGGCCTCAGCACAGTCCTCTGTCTGGAAGGTATGGCAGAGGATGTGCTTTTGCCCATGATTATGTTTGTATACTGTTTTCTGTGGTCCAGTCTGAGCACTGCCTTGTCAGTGATTGCTGGACTTTGACAGCTTCTCTACTCCACTCAATTGTTATCTTTTGGCCTAGTTATATGTGCAGACACTTGAGACATTTTGATTGACTGTTGCATTCGCCATTCAGTCAGGGTTCTGTGTGTCAGAAGGAAGGCCAAATGACAGCCTGAGCCAGTGTGAGTTATATGCTATTTTCGATTTCTTGGATTTTTGACCTTTTGCTTGCCTTTTGACCTAAGTTCTGTCTATCATTTAATACTGTTTTGCTCTTCCTGGTTTTGACCCTTGTCTGCCCGACTATCCTGCTATTGTGTTTTGTCTGTCTTATCTATTTTGTGTTTCCATGTTCTCAGAACAGGGACAGCCGCCCAGTTGTTGCCGACCGCTTAGGGTCGGGTCAACAAGAAGGCAGGGACAGCCTTGAAGATTTAGCGCTAGAACGCACTGTCTCTCTGTATCTGTCAGTCCATCTATATACCAGGTCCCTAACAGTAGAAAGAAATGTGATTTTTGTTCATTGCACAAAAAAGAAGTACCTACACAACTCTGTATATGGGAAAAATAAAAAAATTATGCCTATCAGAAGACAGTGATACATAAATATTGTTTTACACAATAAAAACACTTTTTTTAAAAGTGTGTCAATCATAAAAAAACTACTGTATACAGATGTTGCAGAGTACAGCTTGACTGTGATTTCACGGCTTTTCGTGTTATCTGCTCTGATCTGTAAACAAAGGCCATTGATAAGCATTGAAAAGGCAGAGATAACATTCTGTGCCATGATATCACGGTGCAATATCTGTTCTGTTAAGTTCTGCTACATCTGTATAAACTGGGTTTCGCCGTTATCGTATTGACCCACAGACTAAAACTAACTTGTCACATATACTGCATGGTGAGCGCTGTTAAAAATAAAAAAACACTACTAGGATTGCAGTATTTTCTTCATCCTGCCTTTAAAAAAACGGATTTAAAATCGGTCAAAAAGCCTTGTCCCCCTAAAAATGATACCAATAAAACCGTCAACTCATCCTGCAAAAAACAAGCCCTTAAACATCTCCGTACACAGAAGAAAAGTTAGGGCTCACAGACTATGGCGATGCAAAAATGTGGGTATCATTTTAATCACATTGACCTGATGAGTAAAGCTAGAATGTCATTTATACGGTGTGGTGACTGCTGTATAAAAATAAAAAACACTACAAGGATTTTGTTGACAATGCCTTACAAAAACCTTAATAAAAAGTGATCAAAGCATTAAATGAACCCCGCAATGGTGCTAATAAAAATGACAACTGATTCCACAAAAAACAAGCCCCAAATCAGCTCCGTATGCAGAAAAATAAAAAGATATGTCTGTCAGAATAGGACAACGCATTTCTATTATGTAAAATTAATAAAACATAAAAAGTATAAAATGTATATGATTGTAATTTTACCGACCTGCATAACAAAGTTATCCAGGCATTTACACTGCACAGTGAATGCTGTAAAATTGAAACCCAAAAAGCAATGGCAGAACTGCATTTTTTCCTCCCCATTTTAATGGCCCAATACTAAAAAAACTATGGAATCCCTGTACATCCAAAATGAGCAATACACTCATAGATTAGATCCATGAGGGTTTTTTAATCCAAGATGGGGGGACTTCTGTAAGGTTTCAACTGTTCTGATACTTTGGGGGCTTTACAAATGCGACATGGCACCCACCAAAACCTGCGTTCGAAAAGCCAAAGAGCGTTCCCTCCCTTGAATGCCCTTCCATGTGCCCACACAACAGTTTACACCCATATATAGAGTACTGCTGAACTTGGAAAAAATAGTACTACAAAATTTGAAGTGCATTTTTTCCAGGATTCTTTGAAAAAATTAAACATTTTCAGCTAAAATTGCAGATTGTTGTATTTTTTTTTTTCATTTCCATAGCCTAATGCTAAAAAAAATTTGTGAAACACCCGTTGAGTCGATACACTCACTGCACCCTTGGATATATTCCTTAAAGGGTGCAGTTTCCAATATGGGGTCATTTTAAGATTTAGCACCTTAGGTTATCCGCAAACCTGTAATAGCGCCTAAAGAAAATCGTAATGAAAATGAGACACTAAAATCCCGTAGGTGCTCTTCCTACTCTGAGGCTTGTGGTTGAGCCAAATAGAATACCAAGGCCAAATATGGGATATCTCGGAAAACACCAGAATCTGGGGAATCAATATTAAGTTGCATTTCCCTGGTCACATCTACCGTGTTCTTGTGAATAATGGATAAAAATTGAAAATCTACAAAAAAAGAGAAATTTTGAAATTTCACCTCCACTTTGCTTTAATTCCTGTCAAACACCTAATGGGTTAATAAACTTTATAAATTCTGTTTTGAATACTTTAAGGGGTGCAGTTTCTTAGCTACAGTCATTTATTGGGTTATCTAACATACAGGCCCCTGAAAGAACTGGACTGGTCCCTAAAAAAATTTATATTGCTAACTTTCTTGAAAAAGTGAAAAATTACTACTAAATTTCTAATGTCATAAAAAATAGAAAGACATTTCAAAAATGATGCCAACCTATGGTAGATGTTAGTTATAAACTATTTTGAGTGGAATAACTATCTGTTTACACACAGAAATTTTTTTAACCAAAAGGATTTTTTTAACCAAAATTTCTTACTAACTTAAAGCACAATGTATCATGAGAAAACAGTCTATGAATCACATGGGTAGGTAAAAGTGTAATTCTTACATAAAGTGACACATTTTTAAATTTCAAAAAGGGGGGCTCTGCCCGGGAAAGGCAAAAAACTGGTTTTGGGGCCCGGAAAGGGGTTTAGAAAAACGGCCCAAAAAAGGGGTTTGTTTGGAGACAAAAACCAAAATGCTAGAAAGTGAGGATCCAAAGATATGGTCTGGACCGCATGAAAAGGAAAAATTTAAACAACTCACCAGAGAATACGTCACTTGTAAGTCATTGGAAGGAATGGTACTGTAATCACTTAAATGTCTGCAGAGCACCTGTGTACACTGGTACTGCCCCCTTTATAGTTTTTTGTATTGGTAAAATTTAAAGGGGGTTTTATATGTGGTTTCTTTATTTAGTGATACCCAAAAGGGGCCCTTTTAATAAATTCATTTTATGTGGGGGTTTTTTTGGGGTTTAAGGGTTCTGGGGGAAATTGGAATTTTTATTTTTAGTTGCTTATTGGACTTTTTGGAACTGGAAAAATTTTTTTATTTGGTAGCAGTATGATGGTTATATGTGTAGTGAGATATTTGTTCCTTGTATTATTTAGTTACTCCATTACTATTAATGAAAAGGAAACGGGTTAAATGTTCTTATTGGGGGGGCCCAAATTTCAAAAGGGGGCAAGCTGCCCCTTGTTTATGTCCTGTTTTTTGCCTTTTAGTGGGGGATCTAAAAAGATTTTCATATTCAAAACCCCAAAATTTAGCATAGGCCTCTGGTGTACACCTATGTTACTCTTGCACAGACACTCATACAGGTAGAAAGATTATAATTTCCGGATTTCAGTTTGTGCCACTTTGCATGCCTTTGCACCTCATGTACTTTAAGTATCTAGCTATAAAGTCTGTGAATCTTTTTAAAAACTGAAAAAAACTGTTATTGCCCCAACACCCTTTTAATTTCCCTTATAAAAAGTATTTACTTTTAAAAATTTTATTGAGCCATGGTGCCCGGGAAGGTTAATATGGGGTTTTTTTTTTTAAAAGCAAAGGTGAAATTTTAAGGGGGGGGGTTTTTCTCCGGTTAACCCTTATTTTTCCCCCATTTTAAAGGGGGGCTGCCTAATTTAAAAAATTAATTTTTAACAAAAATTGGGGGACTTTGTTTTTAACCCCTTGGAAAACCCCACCCCCCACTTTTCCCCGAACCCGGGGCTTCCGGTTTTTAATTGGGTTTATTTTTTTGGGGGGGTTTTGGAAAAAGTTTTTTAAAAAAAATTGGGCCCCCGTGTAAACAAAAACCCTAAATTAAATGGAAAAATGGTTTTTTTATGTTTTGGGGGGGGTTCCTTGCATGCCAAGGTTTTTTTTTCCCCATTTTTAAGGGGGGCTTTTCAAAGTAGCGGGGTAAATTCTGGACAGTTTTGCAAAAAAACTTTTTTTGACAAAAAAACCCCAATTTTGTTCAAACCCCCTTTTTTTGGAATTGGGGCAAAGGGGAAAAGGTTTTTTGAATTCCCAAAAGCCAAATAAAACCGGGGTAAGAGTTTAAAAAAATTCACAAAAAGGGTTTTTTACCCTAATTTGTATTTTAAATTTTTTTAAGAATTTTTTTTCCCTTTAATTTTAAAATTTTTCCTAATACCCCTTTCTCTTTTCAAAGGAAGGGGAAAGAGGAAAAAAGTAAAAACTTCCCAGTTTTAAAATTGAAAAAAAAGCTTTTTTCCCCTTTTTTTGGGTTAAGTAAATTGTTAGGTTGGCCAGAACAATCCCAAATAGTAACACCACCACCCTTGGTTAAAACCTCTTTCCAAAACATTTCTCTATTTTTTATATGTTTTGATAAGAAAATAATTTGCAGTTAAATTTTTATCATCGCTTTCCCAAAGAACATATAATACATAAATGGGCCTTACTTTATTTTTCCACCAAATAAATTTAAAATAAACTTTTTAGATTTTTTAAAAATTCAAAGTTAAATTTTGTTTTCTGTTGAATTTTTTAATATTAGTATTTGGAAGCTATTGCACTTTTTTAAGCCCGCAATAAAAATTTTTTGTTTCCAGAGCTGACGGGCTGGGGAAACTTTTTAAAATTGCCCCACGCTGGACCCCCTTTGGGATCATATTGCTTTTCACAAACTGTTTTGGGAAATTTATAAAAACAAAAATAAAGCTGCCTTTTTTGTGGATTTTCCCCCTCATACGGGAAGGGGCAAAATTTTTTGATGATGGAAGAAGAGGAAATGTGTATTAAACATCAATATATTAATGGTTTTTAAAAGGTTCACCTTTTTACACTGTAAAAAATACAAAAAAAGGGCTACTTGTTAAACATTTTCACACATTTCTTGACTCACAAATGGCTATCAGCTTTGAGTTGTATGATGGTGCTTACACTGCATATTTTCTGAGTAAAAATAAATAGAATGGGACAAAAAAGGGCCAGTTTTTAACTTTCTAAGAAAATTCCAACAAGAAGTATGCTATAAGACATTTCAAAATCGTCCCAACTGCTAGTGGTGCAACTGTGGCCACCTTTACTGTAAAACCCCAATTGAAATTTTATTAAGTTTTTAAACTTCTAAAGGGGCTTGTGGGGGTGAGGGGGGTTTAAAACTCCCCCACCCCCTTTTATTGGAAAAAACAAATCCTCTATTAATACCCTGACTCTTTAAACCCCTTAAAAAATGTTAAAGGGGTAAAAAACCATGACGGGTTTTGTTCACCTTTTTCCCGGGTGTTTCCCCCTTGTCAGGGCAGAAAAGAACTTACTGACTGGTTTTTTAGGGGAAAGGACCCAAAGGCCTCTTTCCCACAGGGCCCTTTTTTCAGAACGAATTTACATCGGTTTGCCGATCGGAAAAATACTTTTCTGAAATCATTAAAAACCCTTTTGCAAATAAGGGCCACTAAGTGGGGGCACTTTAATTTGTAAGGGGATTTCCCGACGGATTCACCATCCCCAATCTTTGGGTAGGGGGTAAAATCCGTCCGTAAATAATTGAAAACACATTGTTTTTCCCCCCGGATTGCCGTCGTAAAACCCCCGGCGGCAATCCCGGGGACGGGAAAAACCGTCGGGGGGTGAACGACGAGCTGTATTTTCTATTGAAATCAAAAGAAAATTTTTCTGTTTTCTTGTTTTTTGGGCTGATTTTTCCCCGGGGTTTCGATCGTAATCCGTTGGGGGAAAAACCGGCGAAAAAAAAAGCCGGTGAACGAGGCCTAACCCGTGATCCCAAAAGGGGTGGTGGTTTTCCCTTAGGGAGCTTTACCTTTTTTGGGGTGAAGAGACTTAACACCTTTTTCGCTCCATTGCATTTAAATATTTTAAATGGGTTATGGGCAGATGAACAAACTTGACATGCAATGAATCTCTTTCAGATTTCAAAGCTCAGTGACTTGGATGTGACATGAGGATTGCTAAATCCAACAGATGGTGCAGGAGAGTTCAACTCTCTTCCCACAATCCTTTTAGAATATTTAAATGCAGTGTAGCTAAAAAGGCATTAAAAGGAATCTGTCGCCAATTTTTTTTTTTTTTACTTATCCAATCAAGCCCCTGATCCATATTCTTTTCCTCTCAGTCGTTCATATTTACTGATTGTAATTTCTTCCCATTCGGGGCCCTTATATATGATTGTGGGGAAGAAATTCTTGCTTTCACTGCTTTTTAAAACAGTCAGAGAGATACTTTTTCGCAGCTTCAATTTCATAAATTCTTTAAAACAGTTTCTGTCCCCTAGACTTTTTTAAAAGGGGAGTTTTCACTTGAAGGGAGGGGAGAGGGGGAACTTTTTGGGCAAACTCCCTTGTGAATGGTGGATTCTTTTTTTTGTACACATTTGGGGTTTCCTTTCAGTTTGACCCTGTTTTCACTGCTGAAAAGCTCTCTAAACGAAAAGGAAGCGTTTAATTTAAATTTTTTGGCCCTTTGTGGCCCAAAATAAAAAAATGTAAAAACTTTAAAAATTAATTTAAAAAAAAACTAAAAAAATGTATGGAAAAAAAAAAAAAAAAAACCGAAAATTCCCAAAAAAGTGTTTAACATAAAAAAATTTAGTTAAAAATAAGTAATTTTTTTTATGACACATTTTCCCTTTTAAAGGGGGTTCTCCTGGTGTCACAGTCGCTTGCAACCTTACCTTGCGTTTGCCATGCAGCTTTTCCTGTGTTTGTCCATGCTGTTTCTACCATGCGAACGCCTGTGATCCTCCTGACTGCTAGGAGAGGTGCGCCCCCAACCTGCTGCTATTTATTCCTGTAAAGGTTAAATTGGGCTTCCCAAGCCAATCACAATTCACCTGGGCCTTTATTAAGCACTCTCTCCCACATCTCTGGGCCTGAGTCTTGGTGTTACCTGGGTCTGGTCAATCTGGTCTGTCTGGCTTGTTACCTAGTTCATGCTTATTACTATTTTTGTGTACCAGCTGAGCTTTTGCTGTTTTCTGTTTGTATCTCTGCTGCTGTCTCAGTCAGTTCATTTTTTTGTTTGCTACCTGTACCTAACTGGTCTGATGCTTCTGGTATGTGTTTTCTCCTAGCTTGTGTGTGCTCTTAGTCTTACTCCTTTTAAGGAAAATTTCCACGGCACACCAATATGATGCTAATTACATAGTTTTATTCATAGCATTATATTACAAAAGCAGAATAGAATCTATCCAGATCACTGTACAAAATCTATTAGGTTTCAACAAATGTCAGACGATGTCAAGATGTCAGATATCAACATTTTGGCTATTGAAGTCTTTTTCAAATAACCTCTAAAACGCAAGAGGAATACAATAAGTAAATGAAGTATACATATTACATCAAGCAAATGGAGAAAAATGTAGTTTAGAGGTTCCTGGAGAATAAGAGTGAGAGAAAGAGATCCAACACAGGTAGATAAAATGTCTAACGCAGGCAGATCAGTGAGAAAAGAAAAGGTATAAAAGCCAAAGTATGAAAGAAAAAACATGGAGGGACAAACAGAAAAAAAAGCATAGGGAAAAAGCTGAGAAGGAAAAGAGCAAGATAGAATATAAAGAAAGAAGGCAAAGGAAATGAATGATGAGAGAGGAACGTGTAGTTGGAGGTCGTTGGAAGATAGATATCCATTCTCTTATGGTCCACCCTATCTATTGCCTCATTGGACCTGTCACTGCATCCCTGTGGTACGTATTAACATCTTTTTCTTGGTAATGTGCCTTTATCCTCCAACTACCACTCTTCCACTTCCTCTCTCATCATGCATTTCCTTTTAGATTTTGTATAGTAATCTGGACCTGGATATATTATATCCTTCTCTATGCTGCTTTTTTTTAATATAACTCTATGAATAAAACTATGTAATTAGCATCATATTGGTGTGTTGTGGAAATTTTCCTTAATATTTATTATATGAGGTCTAGCCAACCCTTCTCCACAACAGTACTCAACAATCTCCCCTATTACTAGGTGTGTGTGGCCATTCTCTTTACCTAGTCTTGTTCCTGTCCTTGCCTGTCTGTTTATTGTACTCTGTTCCTTGACATCTGTCTTTATCTGTTGAAATCCGTCTTATGTCTTGTGTCATGTTTGGCCTCCATCTTATGTCTGTTCTGTGTCTTTGCCTCTGTCAGTGTGGTGCCTGCATTGGCCCTTCTGGCCTGTCTGGGGTCATCCGCCACTGCTGGGGACTGCTCTGAGGTCGCATCTGGTGGTCAACGGCAGGTAATAATCTTTATTTACATTTTTCTACATGTTAAAAGCTAATCAGTGTGGTGACAAAACCCATTAAAGAAAGACACATTATGTAAAAATATAAAATAGAACATCAATGTAACAGCCCAAAGCCCAACTGTTGGCTACAACCCTTACTTACTTTATTGCTAATAAAAAGTGAAGAAAAAATGTATTTCTTTTATTTTTTTTACTATTTTCCCTGATATATACATATATTTCATTATAATCTAATGTCAAATTTACATAAAAATAAAGCCTTATGAATCAAAGAAAAAAGACAAAGAAAATTGTAGAATAACCAAACAAGAGAAAGTGTTCGAGCGTTCAAATCTACATGTATGGATGTCACAGAGTTTAACTTGACCATGATATCAGGGCTTTCCATGTTATCTGCTCTTGGATAACAACAAAAAATTAAAAAAAAATTGAAATGATTGAGGTAACTTTCTGTACCCTGTTCATGGTGCATTATCTGTCAAATTAAGCTTTGCTATATGTGTTCTAAAATATATGAAAATATGTATGATTAGGAAGAGGGGTAAATGGTTTGTTCAGGAACTGTTGATTGTAACTAGAGATGGGCGAATTGATTCTAACGAAGTGGAATTCGTTTGGAATTTCAGGAAAACTTCAGTTCTGAACGAAGTCGAAGTTTGGCGTACTTCGGGTGAATGAAGTGTGCTTTTCATTGATAAAATGGCTGCGAGCACGTGGCGTTACATGGGGCAAAGCACTCTGGGAGGAAGATGGGCATAGCCTGCATGACATGTGCAGAGATGAAGCCAATCAGAGACCGGCGGGATTCTGCGACGTCACCGCACTATATATGTCCGGGCGCGACGCTGGGAGCTCATACCGCTCTCACTGTACTGATCAGGGAAGGTGCTGCCGCGGCTGCTTATGATAGCTGATACTAAAGAACTCATTTTTTATACAGCAATTTTTGTGGGGTGTCACAGCTTGTCTCAGAGACTACTTCTCTTAACGTTCTATTTCTGATTTTGTGGGGTATTGAATCTGAAGTCCAGTGTGCGTCCAGTGCAGCTGTATATAAATTTTAATGCTATCTGCTCACAGCACATTGAATATCCAAGGGTGATCTAAGCCTGTTCCTGTTGTATTCATTTAAAGAAACAGCGTTTTTACAATACAAATACCACTTCATTTTTGTCTGCTCAATTCTTTTGCGCAATTTATATCCAGGGGTTAATTAAGCGTTGTTCTGCTTCTGTGGTGACTAAAAGAAACCTATTATTTCACCGCCAAAAAATAATTTTTTTCTGTAGCATAATTCACAAGCGAAGGTTAATTACAATTTTTTCTCTTGTTGTGTACCGTAAAATACACACCATTGTAACCCGCTACAAAGCTGGTAGTTTTTGGCTGTTAAATTCTCTTGCGCAATTTACATCCAGGGTTAATTAAGCGTTGTTCTGCTGTTGTGGTGACTAAAATAAACCATCTTTTTCACCACCAAAAAATAAATTTTTCCTGTAGCATAATTCACAAGCGAAGGTTAATTACAAGTTTTCCTCTTCTTATGTAGCGTAAAAAGCACGCCATTGTAACACGCTACAAAGCTGGTAATTTTTGGCTGCTCAATTCTTTTGCGCAATTTACATCCAAGGGTTAACTGAGTATTTTTCTGAAGTTGTACTCAGTAAAAGAAACTTTCTTTTTCACCGCCACAGAAGAAATTCTGTAGCATAATTAAATTTTCGAAGGTTAAATTTTAACCCGTTTGTGCATTATACTTAAAATACACAGAGTTTTTAGACGGCACATACAATCAATTTTTCCTGGCCTTTTGTGAGCGCAATTTAATCCCAGGGGTTACCCAAGCTTGTTACGGTTCATTTGGAGTCAAAAACGGGTGTTTTTTATCATATACAGATATCTTCACAAACATACTGTACATTTTAGAACAAACAGTAGTCAACAGAAGGGTGGCAGGCTCTTCACCTCGAGGCCCAGTGCCAGAAACTTTCCCTGGAGCGGGCCCGGGTCGCACACAGCAAAGGACTCGTACAGGGTCATTTGGTGAGGCCACAACTCCCCGCGCACTAGCGGCCCGTGGCTGAAAAAAACCCAAGGGTTTTTGTTTGGTTTTAGTGGGTCATCCACTCCTCCCAAGACATCTGAAAACCCCCAGCCAAGATCGGTGGGAACGTCAGACAAAACCCTTATTGCATGGCCCGGGGAGCTTAAACGGCCCCACCTCCCTCAACCCTCCCTCTGTCCCATCCATTTTCCTCAGCCAAGACCCTACATGGGTCTGGTTTCGGGCCACTATATAGCGGGATAAAAAATTTGAGGGGGGCAGCAGCAGCTACTTGGCAGCAAACAAAGGGGGCCAAAACCTCGTTTCTTGCAGTACGGCAAAGTAAGATGGTGGAAGGGGCTTTGGGGGTCATGTTGTGAGGGGTCAGCCTGGGCTACCAAGCCCGGGCGATGGGACAGCAGTGACGATGAAACACAAAAGATGATATTAGCCGACTGCACTTGGGAGACGGGTGGAGCAAGGCTTCACATCGTCAGGGGAAAGGGGGCGCTTGCCATCAGGCGCGGCACGCCATCAAGGGGGTTTTGTGGCCGGATCAGCAGGGGGGCAGCAGTGGAGGGGCGGGGGCCAAGCGGCCCCCGGGGGGGAAAAAACCCGCTTCGCGGTCCCAAAAAAGTAGCGGAAGGGGGGTCAGCAGGCATGGCGGCAGTGTCACTCAGTCAGAGCGTTTTGGGGAAAATAGCACCGGCGGTGGCGTTCTTTGCTAAGAACCGGAGGAGCCAATATGGGTATAGTAAATCTGTGGGCAAAAGTGAAGCGTGGCCAGGGGGCTAAAGTTGGGACCACGGCCTGGTCAACACATCACTCACCCCTGGTGGCCTGGGGGGAAAAATGGCTCAATGTGGTGGTCCATCGGCCAGTGGGACCATGCCTTTCAGCTACAAGGGTCCCCCCCACCTCTGCAGAAGGAGCTGTTTCCCCTTTGACATCATCTCCCGGGCCAGATGCTCCTGCTTTTCGCTCCCTAAAGGGCGCCAGCACCCCTTTCACGGGGGCGTTGGGAAAGAAACAAAAAAAAATGCGTAAAAACCACCACCCCTTTAAGGGTTTGCAGCGCGGGCCTTTGCTCTTGTCCAAGTTGTTTTTTAACTGCACCCCTTTCCCTTTTCCAAAATTTGGTGGACTCTGAAACCTTTCAGAGAACTAAGGGCTTGTCCGAGCCGAGATGGGAGTTCCAAGCCGTAAATTTTTTTCCCAAAAAAGGCGGCCCGCACCGCCACAAATATGTAGAACAAAAATTTGGGCCCCGTCCTTCCCTTTATGGGTTTTTGTTCCAAGGTGCAGGGCAGCGCGGACGTTTTCCTGAAACCCAAGGTCGGGGCCCCACCCCCTTTTCCTTTACGGCCCCCCTGGGGTAAAAATGGCTTCCGCCCAGGCACACCAACAACTTGGGACAGGAACCCCGTTTTCCTCCTCCACGTTGTCAAACTGCAGCTCCTGCGCCAAAGGGCCCCCCTCCTCCTTCTCCACCACCATCACTATCTCAGCCTCCACAAGTAAATGGGTCCCCTCATACCACATGTGAAAGGGGACAGCGGTGTCCCCCCCCCAAAAAATTTTAAAACCTGGCCCTTTCCTCGGGCCCAACAAAGCCCCAAAGGGGAGGAACCCGCTCCGGGGTCATGCAGAAAAAAACGGGTGTTGTGGCTTTTTCCGCACCCAACTTCAAAACAAACCATGGTGAGGACAAGGGGGAGAAACATGGTGTCCGCGCTGCACCGGGGAGGATACCAGCGCCCTGTGGGGCCAGGTTAAATCTGGTTTGTAAAAAGGTTTCCCTGAAGTCTTCCACCGATTTCAAAATTTCGAAATGGCCGGGGAAAACTGGCGCCTTCACCTTTCCTACAAAGCCGGGAACACGCTCCTCGAGTTTGCACGGAGAACGGCCCCCCCAAACCCCCCTTGATATCGATTTTTCCCCACCCGTTGGAAAATTCCAGCCTGCACAATTGGACCAAATTTGAATAAAAAAGGGCCATAACGATTTTTGATGATCCAGGCGACGGAGTACCCCCCCTTTAAAATTTGATGTCAGCCAGTGGCAGATCATGCTGACCCGCCTTTTGTTGAGGCCATTGGGAGGCCACTTTATTTGTGTCGCCAGGACTTACGGGAGAATAACGATTCCACTGCTTAAAGCCCCTGGAACAGATGCTGAAATCTGTTGGGCAGGGATGGAACGTGGCGACACATCTCGACCACATGAGTCCGGGGGGGACTGAAATGAGGGGAGGAGGACAGGGGAGAAAAAGCTTTGTCTGGTGAAATGAGGGACAGGTGAAAGAGAGGGGGGCAACCCAAGAGGGGGTAGATGGAGATGAGGAAGAAAAGGCAGATGACCCGCAACACCGTGGCAGTAACAGGGGAGGAGGCGGGGAGCCCCTGGATCATTTGTGCAATGGCCCGAGCATGCGATTTGCCGGGTTGCAGCCGAAAGTCACATCCGGAGATGGATGACTTCTGGCTCTCCCCCATTGGACCCTCGCTAGGTCCAACAGGGGGCCCTTTTTTTTCCCATCTATGAAGGGGGGACAAACTCAAATACTATAGGGAAACCTCCGTAGTCAGTTTGGCCCCCCTTTGTGCGGATCGCCCTCCTCTACGGTCTGACCGGGGGGTTCTTTAGCGCTCCGACTAAAGCCCGCCTGCTGGAAGGGGGGGGGTGGGGGCAACCCCCTCCATCGCCAACCTAAGTCTGGATCCATGAGAGAGCTTCCCCTTTACCCCCTATAGGGGGGCAGTCGCCAGCACAGCAGGATGGCAGTCCCGAACCAAAGGGGTTTCCTACTTGGGCAGCACCTGCCCCCCAAAACAATTCCCCCTGGGCTTGGGGACCAAACTGGGTGTGGCCCCCAAATTGCCGAGTTTGCAGTGGGGAACTTCCCCCCGCCCTATGGGACAAGGGGGGTGTTCATGCGGCGGGGGGCCCCGTTACCCCAAGGAAACCCCCCTTTCCACGGGAAAGGGAACGACGACCTTTTTTCAAGAGAATCGGCTGGTCGGGCCCGGGTTTCCACACACCATGCCTTAGCATCAATACATCGCCATGACCCTCCCCAATCGTGAAAAATGGTTTGAGTTCAAATTTCCTGCCCGCCCTTTTGATGCCGCCACCTCCTGAGCCAAAAAACCGCTCCAGTTTTTTCCCCTTTCTACCACCCAAACCTCTTTACCCGGGGATGGTATTGCCACCCCCTCACACTCTGTCCCCTTTTGCCCCTCTTACCTCATCAGCTTCCCCGCTGTTGGGGTGCCCTGCATCCCCACTTGCTTTTTTGCCCTCCCCTGACCTTCTGCTGCGCTTTTGTTGTTGCTGCGCGGCACCTAAAACACTGTGCATTGTGCCATCTCTGACCCATGTGTTCCCTGCCGTCACCTCCACTCTCTGTCATTTTGCCACTCTTGTGGGTACTCCTTTTTTTGCCCCCTCCAAATGTCATTGTGCCCTGCCTACCCCTTTCTGTGCTGCCGTACTCCCCACTTTTCATTGTGCCACTCTTGGCCTACTATTTTTTGCCATTCCCGATGTCATTGTTGCCACGTCTACCTCAGCTGCTGCTGCTGTCGTGCCTCCACACTGTTGATTGTGCCACTCTGTGACCACTACGTTTTGCCACCTCCCGTGTAATTTTGCCCCCGCCTGACCCCATGGCTGCTGCCCGGGCCCCACACGGTCATTGTGCCCCCTGTGTACTCCTGTTTTTGCCACCCCAAATTCATTGTGCCACCCTGACCTTTTTTGGGTTCTGCCTGCCCCCCACACTGTTCATTGTGCCACTCTGGGGCCTATTCCTGTTTTTTTGCCACCCCAAATGTCTTTGGGGCCACGTCTGACCTCATGCGCTGCTGTGGCTGCTGCCGCAAACCCCCACACTATGCCATTGTGCCACCGTCCCTTTACGTTTGCCCCCTCCAAATGCTTTGTGCCACTGCTGACCTCATGCTGTTGTGGCCCGCCGTCACCTCCACCTCTTCACAATGTTTGCCACCTGACTCTCCTTTTTTTTTTTTCCATTTTTCGTTTGCATACTTTATCGGGCAACTTCCCGCTTCATTTTTGGTCTTTTTTTTTTTGCCCCTTAAAGTGCCCAGGAATTTTAATGAAAGGCGTTCTAAGAGCGGTGGCATCTGCGCGTGCATACTAAAACACAACATTGAAGAAGACCAAACCAACCCCCCTGCACATTAAGCAGGAACAACATTCTTCTGCCCCGCAGGCTCCGGCAGGTGGAAATAGCTGTTTTTAACACATTCGTGCCGAAATAATTCGACCGAAACAAAATTTTGTCGGGAAAATTCGGCGAAGTGACCGAATCAAATTTTTGAGAAATTCGCCCATCTCTAATTGTAACATTAACCCCTTAAAGATATTTGACGTACCGATACATCAGGGTCCGAAAAAGGTTTTCCCAATTTTAAAAGTATGGTTTGTCGGAACTTGCAATCGTGGCATGGGACCAGAGGTATATTACTGCTGGCACACTGCATCACCCTGGGTATATTTGCCCTTGCTGCAGAATGAATACATTGCCGCAGCTAAGGGAAAGACAGAAGGAGTAAGCTAATTCTGTCTTTAGTTGGTGCAACAGTGGCACGATTGCTGCATCTGTCTCCTCACTGGACAGCCCGGGAGTGTAAGAAACACTTTCGTGCTCTCTCTCTGTGATGTCACCATACCCCACAATGCAATGCATTGCCAGGCATGATGAGTGACAGTTGCCACAGAGAAAAATATACAGCAGCAATGCTGATACAATTCCACTATAGGGAAAAGTGAAAAGTGAAAAAAGTAAAAAAACAAAAACACATACACTTCCCTTTTCCCCTTTATAAGCGTCAATCACCCCAAAAAAGATAAAAAATAAAGTACACATACGTACGTGTATAACAGCCTACCCTATAAAACTGTCATGTTAATTAACCCACACGGTAAATGCCATAAAATGAAATAAAAGGCACTGAAAAACTTATATAAATGCCATAGTGGTACCAAGAAAAATGTCAGTTCATCTGGCAAAAAAATCCCTTACCCAGTTCTGTACATGGAAAAATAAAAAGTTAATGCTCTCAGAAGACAGCGACGCATGAATAGATGTACGCAATAAAAACACTTTTCTTAAAAGCTCTTCAGCATAAAAATAACTATTAATTGGGTATCGCCGTAATTGTATAGACCCACAGAGTAAAACCAACGTGTCACATAGACTGCACGGTGAGCGCTGTTAAAAATAAAAATAAAAACCTCAATAGAATTGCAGTATTTTCTGCACTCTGCCTTCCAAAAAAACATATTTAAAACCAATCAAAAAGTCTTGTCCCCCCAAAAATGATACCAATAAAACTTCATCTCATCCCACAAAAAAAGCCCATACACAGAGAAATAAACAAAATTATGTCTCTCAAACTATGGCGATGCAAAAACGTGTTTTCCTTTTTGAATAAAAGTTTTTTTATTGTTTAAAAGTAAAACATAAAAAAATATATACAATTTGTGTATCAATGTAATCGCATCAACCTGCTGAGTAAAGCTAGCATGCCAATTATACCACACAGTAACTGCTGTAAAAAATAACAAACACTACTAGGATTGCTGTGCTTTGTTCAAAATACCTCACATAAACCTTAATAAAAGGTGATCAAAGCATCATACAGTATGTCCCCCATAATAGAAGCAATAAAAATGTTAATTCATCCCGCAAAAAGCAAGCGCACAATCTGCTCCATATACAGAAAAATAAAAAAGTTATGGCTATCAGACTATGACGACATAAAAATGCAATTTTTTATAGATGCATTTCTATTGTGTAAAAATAGTAAAACATAAAAAAAATATAAAATTTATATAATTGCATTTGTACCGACCTGCATAGTAAAGTTATCATGTCATTTATCCCACATGGCAAATGCTGCAAAAATTAAGCCCAGAAAACAATGGCATAACTGCATTTCCCCACCACCCCCATTTTCATTGCCCAATGCTAAAAAAACTATGAAAGAGCTGTACACCCAAAATGCACAATAGAGCTACTTCTGAAAGATTTCACCTGTTCCGCTATTTTGGGGGCTTTGCAAATGCGACATGACACCCACCAAAATCTGCCTTCCAAAAGCCAAATAGCGCTCCTTCCCTTGTAGGTCCTGCCATATGCCGAACCAGCAGTTTACACCCACTTACAGGGTATTGCTGAACTTGCGTAACAAACTGTGGAATATTTTTTTTCCAGGATTCCTTGTAAAAAATTAAACATTTTTAGCTAAAATTGCAGATTGCTGGAAAACAATTTTTTTTTTTTCATTTTCAGAGTGTAACGCTAACAAAAATAGTGAAACACTTGTGTGTTTTATATATTCACTAAACTCCTGGATATATTCCTTAAGGGGTATAGTTTCCAATATTAGGTCTTTTCAAGGGTGTTTATTAAGTTCTAGCACCTTAGGGTGGTGCCCAAATAATATCGTAATAAAAATGAGACCCCAAAGTCTGATAGGTGCTCCTCCTACTCTGAGGCTTGTGGTTGAGAAAATAGCGCATCAGGGCCATATATGGGATATCTCTAAAAACAGAAGAATCTGGTAAATTGATGTTGAGTTACATTAACCTGGTCACATCTACAATGTTCCAGTAAGTAATGGATAAAAACTAAAAATCTGCAAAAAAAGTTACATTTTAAAATGTCACCTCCACTTTGCTTAAATTTCTGAGAAACACCTAATGGATTAATAAACTTCCTAAATGCTGTTTTAAATACTTTAAAGGGGTGTAGTTTCTTAGATGGAGTTATTAATGGGGGTATCTAACATAAAGGTCCCTCAAATCCACATCAAATCTGGACTGGTTCCTAAAAAATCTATTTTGCAAATTTTCTTGAAAATGTGAAAAATTACCACGAAGGGCGACATGTATGAAGGAAGGCACGTCAAAGTGAATAGTCGAGTCTCATTTTCAGTGAATAATGCGTCTGAATGTATGAAAGCATTTTTTGTGCGTTCATAAATGGTGTGTAAAGTTCGATGCGCCTCGCTGTGTGTTAAGCGTATTACAGAATTTAGCCGCATTAGTAATGCGCCAAACATGTATAAAGGTAAAAGGTAGGCTGGAAATAAGAGAAAAGTCATTAGAATATCTGGTCAATGAATAGACACTGTGGTGTGCGGGCTCTTGCCATATGTGGAATAAAGGGTGAGAGCAGCAAAAATACTTTAAGTTGAATGCATTCAAAAAATTTTAAAAATCTGAACATCATCATCAGTGGGTTATTTAATGTAAAAAAATTTAGATTCTATTAATCTTAAATACATTTTATAGTAGATATTTTTATATTTTTGGGGATATTATATATTTTATATTAATTTTATATGATATTTTTTTATTAAATTTAAATAATTTAATTTTATATACTTTGATAATTATTAGAAATTACTTTTTATTATTGTACTGGTGTAGGTTGAGAAATATTGGACATTTTTGCCCCTTACAGCAAATCTAGCTTCACTTCGACTCCTCAGGCTCAGGCAGACCACATTCACGTAGGTCTGTCTGTCGGAGCAGTAATCGCCTAGTTTTGATGAACCACATTCATGTATGTGTCCAATCTCACGAATGTGGTGCAACACACCTCCATAACGCCCCCAGAACTCCCCCTCATATTAGGCGCATTCGAAAGTGTCGAGTCTTACGAACCTAACACATATGATACATAGTAAAAAATTGATAGCACTCCAATGTTATGATGCAAAAACAATGTGACATTTATTGGATGTGTCTCCACAGGCTCCAAACAATTGTATATAAAATTAATGACTTATAAACTTTTTCAAAGAATCAGAGCACGAGGTTCAGCATAGAAAGTGAAATGGCCGTAGCCCAGTAGTTCTATGCTGAACCTCGTGCTCTGAGACTTTTTTGAAAAAGATCATTGACCAAAACATCAGTTTATAAGTCACTAATTCTATATACAAGTGTCTGGAGCCTGTGGAGACACTTCCAATAAATGTCCCTTTGTTTTTGCATCATATCATTGGAGTGCTATCAATTGTTTACTATGGGACTATTATATTTGTATTGATTAACACCAGAAAAATTTACTTTTCTCTGGTATGCCACCCTAGTTTATATTTTTCTAACACAAATGTTAGCGCATTAGACATCGTGGCCTGCTCAGTTTGCTGCATTGTACGCCAGAAAAAGGGTGAAAAACCGTTTCATACATATCATCCTAAATTTCTAAGCCCCCTAATGTTGTAGAAAAAAAAAGACATTTAAAAAATGATGCCGAACTACTGTAGACATATGGCAGATGCTAATTATACATTTCTTTGAGTGGAATAGCTATTTTTCTTAAACACAGAAATTTTTGAACTTTGAAAATGGCAAATTTTTCAAACTGTTCACGACATTTTGATATTCACAAATAAACAATAATTTCCTGGAAGAAAATTTCTTACTAACGTAAAGCACAATGTGTCATGAGAAAGCAAACTCTGAATCACATGGATAGGTAAAAGTGTCACAAAGTTATTCTCACATAAAGTGACAGATGTCAGATTTAAAAAATGGGGCTCTGTCAGAAAAGTCAAAATCGGCTGCGGTGGTAAGGGGTTAAAATAAAGCAAACCAACAATGTGAGAGTTTATTCACATGTACCTGTAGTGTGATAAGAGATCAAAACCTTATTCTTTTAACCACAGATTACTGCAGTTATTTATGTGTTTATTAGCCATGTGGTTTAACAAGTATTTCACTAGTAAAAATACAAGGAAAAAAAAATTACAGCAGTTCACAGTGATTCAAATGCAGTTTTGCTGCAAGGTTTCTGAAAATGTGTTGATAAACTATTGCCGTGTGGGTATTCCCTGTCCATATTAGACAAAGAGCATGGTACATGATTGTTTCCATGGCCAAATAAAAACAAAACAGGAAAGAGAGAGAGAAAGTGCTTCCTAGTGTACTATCTTAATGTACATCAAGGTCTTTATGTATCTATTGTGAACTCTCCTTACTGGTTTCTACTTCTGACAGGCACAACTCTTTGGGCGACATGTCCCATTAGGGCTGCACCATTTTTTTTGGTGTATTTTGCACCAAAAAATTGTTGACGCCATATTCTCTATATAAATGAATTGTCAGACACCAAAGGTACATTTTATGCCAGGCATGACACTTTTGAATGCGCCTAAAGTAGGTACATTAAAGATACTAGCAAAAATATGCTATGCGCCTTTTTTTGGTATATGCCTAAATATGCCTTAATTATGCTATACAAGGTATACCACACTTCAGATCTGACAGGTTTATTTATTCAAACGCATTACACACTCATTTAATGCACCTTAACACTGGCCTCTTTTCTGACATGTTGCCCTTTGTTCGCATGTCTCCAAATCCCTAGCAGGTACTAATTAGTTAGCTGCAGCTTTTCCTACAACCAGACTCCTAAAGCATGGGAGCAGTTTTAATTAGGGGAAAGAAGACCGATATTGCTTACTGCAACAACGAGATCTGGTTTTTGCTACAAACTTGTATTAAATGCGTATCAGAACTCCGCGCACACCTCCCTCTCAAAAACTCAAGTATTTTTATTCCAATAAAAACAACTATGCATTCCGTGTACAAATTAGATCCAAGTTTATAGCTGAAACCAGATCTCATTGCAGTAAGCAATATTGGTCTTCTTTCCACTATGGCCAAACAATAAAAGAGATGATAAAAAGGAGGAATGCCAAATTGTGCATGTTGATATCAATTACATATCTATTCTGCTCTTTGTGTTTGTTGCACTCAGCATTTTAGTCACAGCAGATAATCACTAGCATGATTATTTTAGTTTGGTACTACTGAATATGGCCCTGTTCACATCTCGTTTTGGCAGCCCATTCGTGGTATCCGTCGGGATACTGTACAAATGTATCCTGACAACCAAAACAGCACCATAGGCTTCTGTAGGGCATCTAGTCCTAATTGGACTTAATTTGCACTATTTAGTGAAAATCCACTGTTTGCAAAATAGGGCAAATATATATACGATTTTTACATCAGACACAAACTTATGGTCTACCATGGTTTTGTGTGTGATACAGAAACAGTATACATTTGCTAAAATGTGAAAACCATAGTCCAGTTAGGACTATAGTTGACCACGGTATTCGTCAAGATACATTTTTATGCTATCCCAACAGAAACCAACAACGGACTGCCAAAATGAGATGTCAATGGAGTCTAGGTTTTATTCCCTAAAACAGTACCTCTGAAAATGCATATCATGCTGTATTTGAAAAAAAAAAAAACAGGTAAGATGTATCAAACCCATAATGAAAACAAAAATCCGAAATAAACCTTATTGAAATAATTGAATCTATTCATAGAAAACTATAGGCCTTTGTTTCGTTAAAAATCAGAGTACATAACGGACTTAGTGAGCCCTTTATCTATTTTCTGAATTGATGGTAGCATACAGGAGAAACAATCTGTTCAGCTTTTCTGCTGAAAACAATTCTATCTACAAAGTAGTTTTCCACGACAGGAAACACTTTGAACTTCTGGTTCCACAAAATGTACTGTATTCAAATTGAGTTGGAACTGTTATTATGGCGGGGTGCTCTGCTGTACTAGTTATAAAGTTCATGTTTGCATCTATATCCTAGTGGCATCTAAATTGACTACTTAAGAAAATAAAACTGCTTTAAAAGGGTGAATACAACTGTTACCTTTTTTTGCAGCTTGATGACTGTTCATCCTATGGTATCAATGGGACAAACAAAAGTTGGGACTAGGTATGAGAACTTAAGATTAAACTTTGAAATCCATAGTTTCTGAATTATTAGTAATGAATAATTATTATCCCCCCCCCACCCTGTCTCTCTCTCTCTCTCTCTCCTCTCTGTCTCTCTCTCTCTCTCTCTCTCTCTCTCTCTCTCATGCTCTCTGTCATGAAATAATAAACCTAGAAAATGCCAGTTTACTTGAATACAGATTGTCCAGTTATTATTGTTTTTCAGAAATTTTACACATATTTGTCTGCAAATGTATAGTTTAAAAAGATTACAGGTGAGGGCTAGTGTTGAACGATTTAATTAGGAAACGTTAAAATTGAGTTGATTTTTACGATTATCTAGATCTTGATCCGATCCGATTTTTTCCCCTGAAAAATCGGGTAAAAAAAAAAATCGAGAATTGAGTCTTCAATTTGAGTCATTTTCGCTGCTTTCTGTACTTTTGGCGGCCAGTCAATCATTGCTGTGCTTGTTTCAAAGCAGGCAGACACACCATTACACAACGGAAAAGCTGCTAGATAGATTAGGAAATCCTAGACTCAGAAAGGGAAAGACCCTCTCCTTAGGGAAGCACCTATATGGGTTGTGGAATTCAAAATTTGGCTTTTTGCACTCCACAAAGCATCTGCATATCACAAGGCATTATGGGAAAGGAGCAAGCCAGCCCACAAGTCCTGCATAAAGTGCAGTGCACGGATGCACAGTCCCAAGAAACAGCAGCAGTATCACAGCTAATTAGAGAATATCCAGCACGCACAGATATGCTAAAAAATCATCATAATATTATTAAGTCATATTAAAAGTTTGCTTTTGAAAAAGCACTCACCAGTGATTATGACAGATAGTGAACAGTCACAGAGGCACAGAGGGAGAACAATTGCTATGAGTAAGGGTGCGCATTCTCTGAAGCCCGACACGCGTTAGCATTGTTCTCCCTCTGTGCCTCTGTGACTGTTCACTATCTGTCATATCTGTGCGTGCTGGATATTCTCTAATTAGCTGTGATTATGGGAAAGGAGCAGAGAAGCTCTAGCGCCCTCTTTTGGATGTAACAAATCCTCAATTTACTTTTGACCCATTGATTCTTTGGGAAAACAAAAAGGGATATCTAGCCAAGCCAGCATCACTCATCTGTAGAACACCGTTTCGGGTGTTTGCCCCTCTCAGACAGAGCAAACGATGCTAGCTTGGCTGAGTGGGAGGCAATGAGTAGCTCAGAAAGGGAAGATCCTCCGTAGGGAAGCACCTATATAGGGTTGGAGATTCAAAATTGCCTTTTTGCATTCCATGAAGCATCTGCATATCACAAGGCATTATGGGAAAGGAGCTGAGAAGCTCTAGCGCCCCTTTTGGATGTAACAAATCCTCTAATAGTTAGGGATTTTGATATTTCTGATGACTGCATCTTTACCATCTTTATTTTGATTGCCTAAAAGTTCCTTGCTGCAGTTTTGGGAAAGGGGGGCAGCTTGGTTTTTGGGGAGTAGCTTGTGCACAAGACACTGTTAGGAAATCTCTCAAAAGAAATTCCTGTGATATACTGGTTTCTTTCAGAAAATTTCATTATGTGCCCAAAATTTCCTTGCTGAAGTTTTGTGGGGACAGACAGTTTACAGGACACTGTTAGGAAATCTACTCTATAAAGAAATCGCTGTAATTTACTGGTTCCTTACAGAAAATTTCAACATCAGTAACGTGCCAGCAGCGGAATGGCAAGTAGCCACCGCAGCAGCAGCAGGCAGTGTGACAGAAGCCTACTGGGTGACATGTAGCAATCATTTTTTTACCACCTCACCAACACCTGTAAGGCAGAGCAGCATTCAGACACACAAAGACTGCCTTAAGACCATGGTCCATGACTACCTGCCGTTCAACCCAGATGTTTTTGGACTTGGTATGGACACAATCGAAATCTGGTTGTCCAAACTGAATGAATGGCCTGAGCTTGCTCAGCACGTTATAGAAGTTTTATCCTGCCCAGCAACCAGAGTTATCTCGGAACACACCTTCAGTACAGCTGGCAGGGTAATAACTGACAAAAATATCCGTTTTTCCCTTGAGAATTTAGATCGCTTGACATCAAAATGAATCAAGCATGGATCTCTGATGATTTTGTTGCCCGGTTGCTGATGTCACCAACTAGTAAATTGTAGCACGTCTTCTTCACAATGTGAAATACACATTCCACATTGAAAAAAATCAATGGTCCTATAAAAAAAACCTTATTCCAAATATTCATTTCTTCGTGCAAATTTTATTCTGAGTGTCAAAAAGGTCATGTTTGCTGGTTTTGGGGTCAGGCTACTGTAAAAGAGGTGCCAATGGGGAAGTATTCCTGTCAGGGGACCTAATCAAAAAGGGGCCCAGTAACATGTTAAAAAATAGGAAGTAGTAATGGGTAGGGGCCTCATTTAATTTAGCTGCATTGGGCCCTCAAACTGTTAATAGATGACTGGCGGCAGCCTTAGCTACCACTGCACCCCCTATAACTACGGAACTGCCAGTTGAACCTCTGTGTTCCCCATTGGGATGTTCTTGCTGCCACAACACAAATGTGAAGTTCCTGGGCCGTGGTGAAGAAAGTGAAAGGACCCCTCCATTACCATTGTCATTTTCCAATACCGTTGTCTTTCTTATGTGCAAAGGGCCCCTAGCACTGCTACACTGTACCGCTATACTATGCTTTCCCTCATCTTTTAATTACCCAAAAGGGAATTTAATGATTTTACCAAATTGTCTTCACTAACTGTACCTTTATCCGTTTACTGTTAGGGGTGGTAATTCCCTTCTCTTTTACCGGTTTTATTAAAAATTAACCTGATCATCTTCTACCAAAAACTTTAATGGGAATCGTCAATTAATCGAGATCAAAATCAGAAAATTGAATCGATTTTCTCAAAAATCGACAATCGACTCGATATACATTTTTTTATAATCGCCAACTCTAGGAGGCACATTGTGCTATAAAAAAAATGACACGCAAAATTTTTCAAGCCCCCACATTTACAATCTAGCGCTTCAACTTCAGCTTTATAATCCATCTTTGAAACCAAACCAAACCCCGAAAAAATCATATTTTTAGGACCATATGAAAAAAAAAACTGAGACTCTCCTTTTTTAAATCCATTTTTGGGGTTTTTTTCTTTAAAAACGAAACAAAAAGCTAAATTTTGAATCGTCTTTAAAAGGGGTTTTTTTCCCTTATGCAGCAAAACGCTTTCAGACTCACACTGTCTAGTAAGGGTTTTTGGGTGGGGGGGGGGGGGGGGGGGGTTCTAAAACAGTGATTAGGATATTTACTCTCTTAAATTAACTGATCAATACAGTGACAAAATGCAGGAGATTTAATCTGTAGAAAGACAAATCTAAAGAGCTCTAATTAGTGAAAACATGTGCTTATCAAATATAAATAAGCTTATCTTGTTATAGCAAAATCTGTCTGATCATGGGGACATCACTCCCTGCTCTCTGTCTAATCAAAAATGACTATGGGTGGTAAACTGAGACAACGTATACACAACAAATCAAAACTCTTTTTTTCCTTACAGGGCAATATCAAAAGAGCAATGTATTTGTAAAAGTTTTATTGACCCTTCCCTTAAGTTAAAGCTTCAATTTTAGTTTAAAAGCCCTTTAGGGATTCTCACCAAAAGTTTAAAGACTACAAATAGCTTCCG
>JAODAL010039091.1:0-38390 GCA_025379985.1 Phyllomedusa bahiana
TCATGGCCCAGCATCATTAAAGAGGCGATTGCCAAGAAAAAGCGGTATGCATCCACCACCCAAAGGTTGCGAAGTACCGTGCTCCTTCCGTTGTTGGTACTGCAGTCCCCCCCTTTTCCCAAGTGGGGGCCCTGCATTTTTCAGAAACTAAGGGTTTGGGCCAAACCAAAGGGGAGAGCCCAAGCCGTTTTTCTTTCCAAAAGGCGTCCCAGCCCTTCATAAATAGAAAACAGAAGGTGGGCCAGCCCTTTGAGCCTTGGGTTTTTTCAAGGTCAGGGCGTGGGGACGTGGGGGCTGTAACTAGGGTCAGGGACATACATGTCCTTTACCCCCCACTGGGTGAATGTGCTTTGCCCCCACACCAACAACTTGGGACAGGAGCGCCGTTTTCCCCTCCACGTTGTCAAACTGCTGCTCCGCCCCAAATTCCCGCCCCTCCCCCCCCCACCCTCGCTTCCGTCCTGCTCCATCATACCACTTGGGGGCACAGCGGTGTCAGCAGTTCTACACCTGGCTTCCCGGGCACGAAGTCACACAGGGGAAACTGCCCACGTCATGCAACAAAAAATAAATGTGTGATTTTTCCCACGACAACTGCAAATGGGAACCCCATGGGTGAGGACAATGGGGGGGACATGGTGTCCG
The DNA here is from genome assembly GCA_025379985.1 of Phyllomedusa bahiana. NCBI lineage: Eukaryota > Metazoa > Chordata > Amphibia > Anura > Hylidae > Phyllomedusa > Phyllomedusa bahiana. Next base: position 646 of record JAODAL010039091.1, read on the forward strand.
CGCTGCACCGGGGAGGGGGGCCCATGCCCCTGCATGGGCAGTGTTCTTTTGGTTGTAAAAAGGTTCCCTGAAGTCTTCCCCCCATCTGAAAAGCATTCTAAAAATGGCCCAAAAACTGTGCATCACTTCATCTTCCTAAAACCGAAACCCTCCTCAGTTCCCGGGGGGAAGGGCCCTCCCCCCCCCCAACAATAGCAATGTTTCCACCCTTGAATTCCAGCTCCTTATTTTAGACCAACTGATGAACGAGAAAGTCTTTAAACTTTTTTTGATGTCCAAGGGGACAGGGTACTCCCCTTTTAAATTTGATGTCACCCAGTGGAGGTCATGCTGAAACCTCGTTTGCTCAGGCCCCCTGGGGGCCACGGTATTTGTCGTCACCCCGGTCTATGGGATATAACGTCTTTTTACTGCTTCATATCCTGGAACAGATGCGCAAAAATTTTCTGGAAAAACTGGGACGGGGGAATACATTTAGGCCACATGAGTCGGTGGGGGGTGAAATGGGGGAGGGGGAGGACATTTGGGGCACAAGCAGGTCTGACGAATGGTTTTTTTACTAAAATGACAGGGAGGAGGGCAGGGCATCTGGGGGAGGGAGAGGGAGAAGAGAAGAGAGGCAGAGACCCAAAACCCCCGTGGGGAAATGGGACGGGGGCAGGGGGTCCTCAGAGTAATTTCCGGGCCCCTGCAGCGGTTTGCCCGGCAGTGGGTAAAAAGTCACATCTGAGAGCGATGACCCCCCCGGCTCTCCCCCTCTTGGACCTCGTACTGGTTCAAAAAAGGGGGCCTTTTTTTCCACCTGCCGAGAAGGAGGAGAAACTAAAAGTACTACTAGAGAATCTATGTAGTCAGTTGGCCGCTGCCTATGTTCAGCCATGGTCCATCCTTGAAAGGTCCTGTACCTGGCGGGGTTCCTCAGGTGCTCACGTACCACTGCCTTGGCTGCTGTGGGATTGCTGTGGGGGCGGGGATAGGTGCCAGAGTACCTTGCTCCATCAGCAGCAGCTTAAGTTGGAGTCGTTTTATAAGCAAAGCTTCCTTCACCCCACCTAGTGAGGAGTGCACTTCGCCAGCAAGCAGCAGCAGGGGACCTGGGAGCAGAAACTGAAACCATGCAGGTGGTGGCCTACTTGGACAGCTCTCTGCATCCCCAGGTAGAGACTTCGCTGGCTACTGGGGCAGCCAAACTGGTTGTGGGGCCCATCTTGCCGAGTTTGCATGGAGAGAGTGTCATGCCGACCACTAGTTTGCATCAGGAGAGGGTGTTACAGTGCGGCGGGGGCCATAGTTACCCCAAGGAGAACTCACTTGTCCACCCAAAATGTGGAAGGACTGACCTTTGTCAAGATGAATCATGCGTGTATCGCGGCCTGCACTCTCTCTATTCCACACACCAATGCCTTAATGCATCAGTTAGATCAGCCATGATGCATCATCCAAACTTTTGTGAAATGAGTCTTGATTCAAATTACTGCCTCAGCCACTATTCTGATGCTGCACCCCGCCTGATTGCAACACATCTGCTGCCAGCTGATCATACTGCCACCCATCCATCTTTAACAGGGACTGGTATTGCCCACCCACTCTCCACACTCTGTCATTGTTGCCACTTTATGACCTCTTTGCGCTTGCTGCTTGCTGCCATCACCTCCACAATGTGTCATTTGTATCCAATCTGTTCGGGGGCCTATCATGTTGCGGACACTCCAGAATTGTGTATTGTGCACATCTTGACCTCATTGCTGCTGTTGCTGCGGCCATCTACCAAGTGTGTCTTCCCATTTTTGTGCCAATCTGTGGCCCTATTGATGTTGCTGCACACTTCTCAAACTGTCATTGTGCCAACTCTGTGGCCTATGATGTTGGATGCCCACCTCCACACTGTGTCATTGTGCCATACTCTGTGGCAATACCTGATGTTGCTTGCCACCTTCAAACACTATGTCATTGTTGCCACTATGTACATTATTCCAATAACAGTGGGCACACTATAATGAAGCACATCAAAGGGGACATAGGGATTTTGAAAAATGCTATTTCTGAACTATCTAGGATATATGAAAAGTTTTTTGAGAGTTCTCAGTTCACAACTTTTGATCAAAACTGTTTAAGCCACCTCCATGTGGCCTTGGATTTTATCAGGAATCATTCCCTCCTTCAGCTGGCAACACCGTAGTATATGGGTGGTTAAAGACCCGGTTTTCAAAGATTGTCCCACTTTATTCTCTGCCTGGGGCCTCCAATCAGCTCTAGCCTTGCCAGTACTATTTTTTTTTCATTTTTTTCGGCTGCATCGGGCTCCCTACAGCACATGTGTCGGGACCGTGGGAGTTCAATTATGTCTCCCAGATTCTGGCGCTCACTCTGTAACAAACTACAAATGTAAAACTAGACTTTTCTTCGCTACCACCCCCCAGTCAATGGAGAGTAGAGAGGAGTTAAAACCAGACACTAGGTTGCTACCTGAGCACTTTGTCTGCGCCACGCCACGATTGATTGGTCCAGCTTGTTGTCCTGGGCCGAGTTTTCGTTTTAAAAAACTCATTGGACTCGGAGTTGTGGTGACTGCTCCTTGCTTTCTATTGTCTACCGGGAGAAATCCGTCCCCCCCTCCCCACTTTTTGTGCCTCGGCTCTGGTCCCCTGCTGTGGAAAGTGACGGTCCAGCGACCCTGACAGCTATCTGAACAGACTCACCATTCGCTACTCCTGGCCTTCCACCCGCACCAAGGCCTCAAGCCGACAAAAAGCGGAAGACCTCGCCAACCTTCTCGCCAGGTGCTACAGCCGGTGTGGTTGTCAGATGAATACTATTCGTTTCAAATGAGTTCCTGCTATAAGCTGGGTCCCCGGATGTCATGGGTTCCCATTCGAGGTGCATCAAGCGCATTAACCTCCAGTAGCATACAAGCTCAGCAATTCCACCCCCACTTGAGGGTCTCCCGAAACTCCTTCCATGTCTCCCTGACTACCAACCACCAGTCATACCCTTATTCGCACTTTCTCTCGGGTACATTGCTCCTGCCACTCTCTGAGGGCCGATACACCGATGTTTTACGTTAAAGGAGATTCTAGATACTGAAGACGTTCAGAGGAAGTGGTTTTTTCTCATTGACTGAAGGGGTTCGGGCGCCGAGGTCGAGGTCATGGGAGCCTCAGAGAGCAATATTCTGGATCGGGACATAATTTACAGAGTTCCTCCAGGCCAGAAGGAGAGGGGAGGCCCGAAGGGGGGGGGTTTCTGTCACGGGTGGACCGTGAACCCCCGCGTCAACGGGTCGCGGGCACACCCCTTAGTGGTCGCACGCCAACGTGCGGCACGCTGCCGCATGTTCGGGCTGGTGGCGCGCTCACCCGGCCGCTCGGCTCCCCGCTACTTACCCGGCCGCGCTTCTGTTGCTCGGTTTCAGCACTCCCGGCGCGCGCGTCCCGACATCTAAGGCTTAAGCGAGCGCGCACCTGCGAGATTTAAACGGGCCAGTGCACGTAATTGGATATTGACGGTCACGCCCTTATTAAGCCCTGCCCCTTTCTGGGGCTGTTTGCCGGATCTTTAGTAGCCATTTCAGCCAACTATAGAGGAAAGCGTTACAAGCCTTGTTCTGTCTTTACCGCTTGCTACCGTACCATTTAGGCTTCCGTTCCTCGACCACGTACTGTTCGCGCTGCCCTGACTTTCTGCCTGTCCCGACTCACGAGCTGCTTGTCGAGTCACTGCACCACGTATACCTTGGCTGCCAACGCAAGCACGTCTCGTCAGGGGTGGTAGACGGACCTGGTAGACTCCCGCCGCCAGCAAGTCCATCCCGCTTTGCGGCGGGCTCTGGTGAAAACGGGCCGTATCTAGATTCCATTTTCCTGCGTGGCTTACACCATCGCTTGCGGTGGTCCAGTGGATCCACTTCTACGTCCGGGTACGTGACACTTACTATGTTTCTCAAAGATTTGTGAATTCTCTGAGCCACAATCAGTTTACTGATAGCTATAGTTGGGTATGGAGTCTAAGGGCTTGTCCCCACGGAAGGATTTTCCGTCGAATTTACAGACAGTTTTTGAATGTCAACCATCCTGATTGACTTTAATAGAAAATCTATGCAGCAGTCCCAACTGAACGGATTTTCTGCTGGACGGTTTTTGACACCGCCAGCGTTCTGAAAAACTTAGAACATGTTCATTCTTCCACCCGGTTTTCGGGCAGAAGATTTACATCTCTCAGTTGGTTGAAGGGGGACTGGAGCGAATCCATCAATCCACGGACAGAACGTCTTCTCCCTCAAAAAATCTTACAAGATGTCCAAAATCACGAATATCTGCCGGTATTTTAACCTGTTTTGTGGGCGCACCCTAGGGAATCGCCCCATTCTAGCATAATGAGGTAAAGACTTTGTTGGTTAGATTCCCAGGTCTCAGTCTCTAGAATAATCACCAATGGGTGGCTGAACAGTCTCCCACTGGGAACCTTAAGGGCCTCTCCATGGGTTTGATGCCTTGCTTCATGTGTAGTTTGCACTTTTATGTTGTTTTCACCCTGTGCTCTTGTGTTGTATATTGAACTGTGTTTTTTAAGTTAATGCATGCACAAAGACTTTTACAGAGATTTTTTGTATAGGGATGGTATGCCTTGTACCTGTCTCTTTCTCTCTGCAGAGAGAGAAGGTTACAGTAAGTCTGGAGTAATTTAGAGGAGCTCCCTATTCTCCTGCTAGTTGGCCTGATAACTAGAATTGTTTGGGGCAAAAGTCTTCCTACCTCTTGAACTGTTCCTCATTTTTATATGTTTCATAGTTTCATAGTTTGTAAGGCTAAAAAAAGACAAGTCGTCCATCTAGTTCAGCCTGTTGTGCCAAGGTGTTGATCCAGAGGGAAGGCATAAAATCCCCCATATGACGGTAGAAGCCATTTGTCAATCTTTTAAGGCGATTATAGTCCTCCTGACTCCATCTGGCAATCTGAAATAATCCCTGGGGATCAAATCACCCCTCTCCTGAATCCTGTCACTTATAACTTTGTTATATTATTACGCCTCCAGAAATGATCCAAACCTTTTTGAACTCGGCTTATTGACATTCACCATGTCCAGTCCCTCTGGCAGAGAAATTCATAGTCTACTGCTATTACTCAGTAAAGAATCCCTTTCTATGTTTATGTAGTTACACTTTCGTTCACTCAAGACGTAAAGGATGCCCCTTGTTTAGATACAGCCCTGTGTATATAAATTATATCTTGGGAGAGATCTCGTATATTGACCTTTGATGTATGTTAACATATTTATTATGTCCCCGAACCTTCTTTTCTCTAAACTAAATACCCTAATCATGCAATCTTTCTGTGTATCGTTAGTCCACCCAGTCCGTTTATTATTTTTGTGCCCGCCTTTGTACTGTTCACAAGCTCTACAATGTCTTTTCATGTGAACTGGTGCCCAAAACTGTACACAATATTAATGTGGGGGTCTATAACCAGTGACTTGTATAATGGGAATAATGTTTCTCATATGTAGCAATATTGACCCTTTTTAATGCACCCCATGATCCTATTTGCTTGGCTGCTGAATTGCCTGGACACTGGCTGGTACAATTAAGTTTAACTTGTCCACCAGGATTCCCAGAGTCCTTCTCCATTGTCACTTTTACCAGTGTTTTTCCATTTATTGTAATCATTGTAGTGGATTTCTCTTACCCTGTGCATAACTTGCATTTACAGTGTTAAACCTCATCTGCAATTTCCCTGCCCAGGATCCACACTTATCCAGATCCCTTTGTAATAAACATATATCTCTATTGTGTTGATTACTTTACAGAACTTAGTATCGTCTGCAAAAGATCGATATTCTATGTGTATTCCCTGTGTAAGTCATTATATGAAAATGTTAATGAGGATAGGGACCCAATACTGACCCTTGTGTACACCCACTAGTAACAGCCGATCCAGTCTGATGTATGTACCGTTATTACTACCCTTTGTTTTCTATCAGTGGAGCCAGTTATTACCCACTTGCACACATTTTCCCCCAGTCAAGCTTTCTCATTTTATTTACCATTCTTTTTATGTTGGCCAACCGTATCAAATGCTTTAGAAAAAATTCTTGATATATGATATCCAGGGTCCTCACCCCGATCCAGTCTAGCACTGCTTCCTTTTCGTAGAGTGATGTGATTAGTACTGACCGGACCGATTCTTCTCATAAAACCCATGCTGGAATGGCGTTTATCCATTTATTTTCAGTGAGATACTCCAGCGATAAGCAATCTCTGAGAAAAAACACCTTCAAACATATTTACATACAACATGAGGTTTAAGCTTACTGGCTATTAGTTTCTGGATCACTTTTTGAACCCCTTTGAATTATTGGCACCACATTTGCTTATTGCGCCAATCCTTTGGGACATCCCCGTTATTCAGGACAGTCCATGAATATTAAGAATAGGGGGCCAATACTATGGACATCACTTACTCTCTTGGACACGTGGGTTGTATGCCATTCTGGACCTGGGGGATTTGTCTATTTAATCTTCTAAGACGGAGCTGCACTTTCTTCCTGTGGTTAGACAAGAAATTTTAAGTTGGAGTTTAATACCATCTCTCTGTTCAACAGGAAGGTCATCATCCTCGGGTAAATACAGTGGAGAAAAAAGTGTTTTTTACGTTTGTTTTGTCTCATCGCCTCTACTGTCTCTCCCTCAGTATTTTTTCTCAATGGGCAACATTTTCCGCTTTTAATCATTTTACTATTTATATAGTTAAAAAAAATATTTTGGTTCTGTTGTACTTTCTATTAGCAATATGTCTTTCGGTCTCCAGCTTTGCTTCCTTTATCTTATTTACACACGTTATTTTTTTTCCCTATAGCTTCTTAGGCTCTCACTGCCCTTCTGTTTTAGTAGGTGAACGCTTTCTTTTTTGTTTTTTATTTGCTCTCTTTTAAATCCCTGTTGATCCACATGGGTTTTTCCTGTTTCTAATTTTTTTATTACCATAAGGTTTGTACCTTCACAGTGGGTAGCCTAGGATGTTTTAAAATATATCCCATTTATTATTAGTTCTGCCTTATTTAAACACATTGTCCAGTCAATACGGTTTAGGGGCTCCCTAAGTAGAATAAAATTAGCTTCCTAAATTCAGTGTTTTTGTGGCTCCTGGACAAAAAACTCTATTGAAGGATAAACGGAAATTTATTATGTTCCAGCCACAAACTTAAATGTACGTTATTAATATTTAATTTGATAGAGTAGCACAAAGTAGCAAGTCTTTGTGAAGTGTAAAGAAAATGATCTGTGCTTTTCCAAAGTTTAGCAAATTATAAAAATGAAAAGTGTGTCGTGCATATGTATTCTGTCCCTGTGAGCAGGAGCGAGGAGAAGTGAGTAGCTGACCGCAGGGCGACCGGAGTTGGGAACACTGACACGGTGCGCCCACGGTCCAGAACAGTTACAGCAGCGCACATCGTGACAGTAACCACGCTTTAAGCCCCCTCCTCTTCTAATTCGCCAAAATCCTCAGATGAGATCAGGAGCATAAACAACTTCTTTGTACCTGCTATCGTGCCCAGTACAGGAAACTTCTCGGACTTGGGGGTCACACCTGGAACACCTGAAGTGGTAGGCAGGGGGAGAGGCGAGCGAGGTTGCACCAGGCGGGAAGGCTTGAGGCAGCGTAAATGGCATTACTAGCCCCAATAGATAACCTCACCCGCTTTTCAGTCCAATACTGGGGCATGCAGTTGCAACCATAGGAGACCCAGGAGAACTGCGTGGGAGAATGTAGAACACAATCTTTTCCTTGTAGGACTTCCAAGCCTGTAGTGTCAGTGGTTTGGTATGGTACAAAACAGAGTCCTTCAACACCTCCCCATTTATAGAAGAAAATAGCAGAGGCCTTTCTAGAGAGATGACTGGCAGATGGAACTTGGAAACCAGAATGAATAAATTAAGTTTTCTGTGGAACCAGAGTCCAGGACAGCAGGTACCTGAAAGCTGAGGTCAAATGCAGAGCTCAGGATGACTGGCATGGTTAGCCGCGGAGCGGACGCGTCTTCACTGAGGCTCACCTCTCTCATGCGGTCTAAGCGCTGAGGTCTCCCAGATGAACTCTGGACAAACGGAGCTCAGCTCACAAAACTCATCTTCTCTCCTGTGTCATATAATCCTGTATATCACAAAGCTCAGCTCCTCTATCATATAACCCTATATATCCCAGAGTTGCTTCTCTCCTCTTTCATTTAACCTCTATTATATACAACAGAGCCAACTTCTCTCCTCTATCATATAACCCTATATTATCACCCAGAGCTCCAGCTTTCTCTCCTACTATCATATTAACCCCTATATATCAAAGAGACTCAGCTTCTCTCCTCTTTTTCAACCCACCATCCAACCTACTATAAACCTACTATATCACAGATAGCTTCTATCCTCTATCATATAAAACTCTATATATCACAGGAGCTCAGCTCCTCTTCCTCTATCATATAACCCTATATATCACAGAGTTCAGCTCCTCTATCATATAACCCTATATATCCCAGAGATCTGCTTCTCTCCCTTCTTATCTTATAACCTATTATTTCACAGAGCTCAGGCTCCTCTCCTCTATCATATAAACCTATATATCACAGAGCTCAGCTCCTCTATCATATAACCCTATATATCCAGAGATATGCCTTCTCTCCCTCTATCATTTAACCCTATTATCACAGAGCTAGGTTCTCTCCTCTATCTTATTAAACCCTATATATCACAGACCTCAGCAACTCTTCCTCTATTTAATACCCTATATATCACAGATGACATCTTATCTCACTCTATCATATAACCTTATATATCTCTGAGCTCAGCTTCTCTCTCTATCATATAACCCTATTATATCACAGAGCTCAGCTCTATCCTCTATCATTTAACCCTTATATATACAGACTCAGCTCCTTCCTCTATACATTTTAACCCATATTATCACAGAGCCAGCTTCTCTTCTCTTTCATTTATAACCCTTATATCACAGGAGCCCAGCTTCTGTCTCTATCATATAAACCCTATATATACACAGTGCTCAGCTCCTATCCTCTCTTACCATTCCTCTTTCATATAACCCTATATATCACAGAGCTCAGCTTCTCTCCCTCTATCATATAACCCTATATATCACAGAGCTCAGCTTCTCTTCTCTATCATATAACTATCAATATTACATTAGGACTGAGTAGCTTTAAAGGGGTATTCTTATTTCATTGATTAGCTTTAAATATGTGAGCAAAGGAAATTAGAATTGTTGCTACATATATTGCTGTTTTTATTGTGCATCCCTTCAGAGTTAGAGCAGTTCTTATCTCTTGCGTGCGTACACAAGCTTCCCTAAGTTACCGGCCACCTCTCTCTGTTCTAGCAGTGGTCGGGATGATGACGTCCCTCCCTGCAGTGTCTTATCAGTAACACAGGAGCTTATTTATGTTACTTACTGAAAAACCTTTAGCCTTTAGCCCTGCTGTTTAGACCCTTCCACTACTATTGTCCTTCAAGCAGGCACGGCTATAAATAGCAGAGCTGAAGTGTAGAACCACCCATAGCCTGATGAGGAAGTAAGAGCCTGAAGCTGCCTGTAAAGAACAGACCTTTTAAGTAATGTCTTTGTGGATCCTAGTAATTTATTTTTTATTTGGAAGCCTCCACCTTGATCCTGCTCTGAAGAGATGGCAGGTTTATACAAACAGCAGGTATGATACTCACATTAATTCTCTTCTCATGCTTAAACAGGTTTTTAATAAAACAAACTGGATTGATTTGACATTTAGTCTTATTCTTAAAAAAATAAAAATAATAATAAAAAAATATTACTTCATAAACTAGAACAATTCTTCCTTAAAAAAATGGAATTTAATCATGAGGTGGTTAGTTACTTTGAGGGCTTTCAGGTTGTGCTTGAAGAAAAACAATTTACTGCCCTCTAAATTTTGAGAAATGGGTAAAAGTTAATAAGTTTAGGATTACTGCAGTCGACTCTTCACAGCCATAAATTCCAGATCAGGCATCGTGGAAGCAAACCTAGAATACATAAGAAGTCATATTTTATAGGAGGAAAAAAAACCTGGCAGTGCTCGCCGGCAGTTTATAAGCGGTAGATTTTTAATGTTTAAATAACGTTAATGCTTTGTAAATCTTGTTCCTGGTGAAGGTACTTGGCCCCGAGTGATAAACGTGTATCTCACTCACAAACTCTGCAAAGTTCCCTGTAGAAGACGGAGGAAGCAGGATACGGCCACTGAATTATGAATCACTTAATTCTGCCTTCCCCAGTGGTTGACATAAGGGGCTGAGAAAATAGGGAGTGGGGGTGGGGGGGGGTTGTGCACTATAAACAACCCTGTAGCTACAACCTTGTGTGTTGTGATGCATTTACTGATGAAGTGAAAATGAGATATTGTGTGAATTTAATATATTGTGTTATTTGACATGCTGTGGTTTCTGTGCGGTTGGCAATGTCTAGCCATGAAGATCTGCATGTAAGATACATGGTCTAACAGAGGGTAGGAAGCTGATTCTAAGGTGCAAATTTTTTTTTCTATGTGTTCCTTTAACCCTTTCGTACTCCAGACTACAAAGGATAGTCTTATTAACCCATGAACTGCCTCAGAACCCTGTAGATTTGTCAATTAAAGGGGTTGTATCATTGCATTAAATGGTCTTCAGAATAAGGGGACAGTGAAAACAAGCAACTTTGCACTTCGGATGTCGTATGCATAGCTTGCAATTGTAATGGTGGATCAATAAAAAACTTCAAAGTCTTTAATTATTTCTTTTTAAAACAAATCTCACTGACATTATTCCTTTCCATACAGAGTGTCAGGCAATGCAAACAATATATAGGATACTCGTATTTAGTTGCGGCACATCCATGCCGTTCAACGCAATCATGTCCTGTGATACGCTACCACCTCGAGGGAGCAGGAGACGCTCCGACCACCAGAGCGGGCAAAAGAAGCACAGCAAGTGCGACGTTTCGGGGAGAGCAGCATCCCCTTACTCAAGTATATGCGTCATAGAGTACCACCCTCCTTAAATAAGGTAAGTAGGAAAACAGGTTAAGGACAAGCTTTAACCCTTTCACCAACATACACAAACATAAAAAACATTTCAAAAACATCCTAAGATTAAAACATTCTTAAGACCTTTCGGGGGAAGTGTTTATAAAGTTGGCTATCCAGTATGCCACTCTTTTTAAATAAGCGATCGGTGATTAAGGAAGTTTTTTTATCAACCCATATTTTTTCCAACACGCACCAACATAGTTCACACACGTCGTGTGGTGACCATTCTTAAAAAAAATTGCCTCGCTTCGGTTGAGGAGAATATCACATTATTGCTTCGTCACCTATTTTTGATCGCAATAATATCCTCCATCTGTAGGACAGTCAACATGACCCCCAAGTATTTAGGGGGATAGCTCGATCTCAATTTGTAAGAGCTAGAAGAATCTGCTCTTCTGACAAATATTTCCTTTTAGCTATGAATGTACAAAAGCTAATTGATAAAGTCAAACTTTAGAGAGGAAACTACAGAAAGTAAGGGCTTGGAAAGTTTGTCAACTCCTAGGGCAAAACTTGTTGCAAACTAATAAGAAGAAAAGTCCATGATGAAACGGTTTGAATTTTATTTCAGTATATGACCGACATGCAGGGTTGGTATTATACAGAATAACCATCCTCAAATATGGAAGAATTGAGGAGTTAGTGTCGAGAATATATGGCCATCTATTCAGGGAACCCCCCTAGACTAATTTACGGAAAGGAAAAAACCTTGGACAGAAAACTGATGTCGTCCTCCGACATAAAAAAAAATCGCAAGTTTCAAGGAAACGAGATTTGTTTAAAAAGTACCAAGGTCAGGCACTTTTGCTGGCCTACCACTGTCAAACGAGGAGCTCATATATTAACGGGCCAATACACTAGTGGAAATCCTTAAAAGAAGCATTTTATGCTATCTATCATCTGAAAAAACTTTGAGGATACTCTCGGTTTAATTATTTTGAAACAATATTGGGTGTTTTTTATTTTTTCTCTCTGAATAATGGAGGTCGGTGACGTGTCCCCCGGGGGCCCAGTGAGAGGCCGGATTGGCTCGATGAAGAGATAAGATAGCATAGGACTGCCCGATTTTGAGTCACGTTTGATGAAAAGTCGTGGGCCAGCTTAAACATTCTTGTGATCAAATATTGTGAACCCGAGGTGTCTCAAAGTTTTTTCAAATATAATAAAGGGGGACAGTATCTCCAACACCCAACTGAAGGCTACCTATCAAAATTCATAGGGGTCCATACCTGCAGATAGTGAGGGCGTTTATACATGTTAAAATGACCATGTGGGGTTGGTCTATTCGGACAAACCGCAAAGATCAGTAAAAATCAGGATTAATGAACCATAAAGCTGCGATTAGATTAAAGAAGAAACAGGAATTGTGGTGAACAAGAGGTAACAAAAATCTTATGGTGAAAACACCTAGCGAGGCACTTCTATGAAAGCCAAACACGACTGTAGTGAACTAACGTTGGGTGCGTGTTGAAAAATAATGGGTTGATAATAAACTTCTTATCACCGATCGCTTATTAAAAAGTGTGGGCATACTGGATGCTACTTAGAAACACTTGCCCCGATAAGGTCTTAATGATGTTTTAATCTTAGGATGTTTTTGTAATGGTTTTATGTTTTGTATGTTGTGAAAGTGGTTTAAAGCTTGTCTTACCTCGTTTTCTTACTTACCTTTTTAAGGATGGTGGTTACTCTATGACGCATATGCTTGGGAAGGGGAGGCGCTTTCCCTGAAACGTCGCACTTGCTGTGCGTCTTTGACCGCTCTGCGTTGTCGGCGTCCTCCTCTGCTCCTTCGAGGTGGGAGCTATCAATGGCTGATGCGTTGAACGGCATGGATGGCCGCAACTAAAGGGCCACTTGTTGGAATCCCGCCGGGTGAGCGAACCTTTCCGGCCAGTTTTCCAGCGGAATTGCGCCTGATTTATGTCGGGGGCCGGGAGCGCGCTCCATTACTTAGCATGTAAAAGTCCGCTGCGCCTACGTTGTTTATTTCTTTATTTTCGTTTTAGCCAAGGATCAATAGTATGGGTGCAACGGAAAATAAGAAATAAAACATTGATTTTATTGATTTAATATTTTTTTTTTCGTTACCCCATATTATCATTCGTTTTATATACACATCTGGACCACTTCTTAGTGTTATAATTTGATTTCGGCATGTACGTTTTATTTCAATTCTGCATTAGAAAACCATAGGAGCGTCGCTTCGCTTCCCATGGTCCAAATAACTGGGCCTCTTTTAACTTAGCCAATCACAGAGCCCGCGATCAGAATTTCTTTTCCCCATGAGAATCTTCTCTATTGAGAAAGTAGCTCGCGCTCTGATTGGCTAAGATGGACGGCCCCGCCGCTTAACTATTCAGCTTGTTTCTGCATTTTTACTGTATTTTGAACTGTCCGCTTTGAATATGATTGGTCAATTTTTCTCCATAGGATATCATGGGACATTGTCGCTCCTATTCTGATTGGTCAATTCTCCTCCATAGGTTAGAATGGGACTTTGTCGCTCCTATTTGATTGGCCTGGTTTATGCCGTCCAATGAGAATAGCTTAACAACTTGAATTACTGTATTTCCGGCAATTCTCTCTATTAGCAATTCCCTATGTAGCGCCGGTCTCGGCGACAATCGCGTGTTTCGGGTTTTTAAAAACAGCTTTATTTTGTAAAGAAGTGGTTCGGCTCTTTATTGATAATGTTTTACACTTAATAAAAAATTCATTTTTGATTAATTCTTCATGACCGCACGGCGCTGAGAGCCGAGATTTCAGTGCGGCCCAATCTCCATAGACTTTAATGGGAGAAGTAGCTCCGCTCTGATTGGCTGGGATAGCAAAGCACAAGCTAGCTCAGCCAATCAGCTCTTTTCTGTCTTTTTACTGTATTTTGAATTATCCCGCAGTGGATTCTATTGGTCTAAACTTCTTCATAGATAGAATGGGTCTTTGTAGCTCATAATTCTGATTGGCATGAGCTAGTAAAGTACCGTAGCTTAACCCAATCAGATCTTTATAGCATTTTTACTGTTTTTGGAACTATTCCCGCAGTGGATTCTGATGGGTCTAAACCTTCCCCATAGGTTTTTAATGGTTCACTGTCGCTCCTTATTCTGATTGGCCGGTTTATGCGACCAATGAGAATGTGTTTAAGATTTTGTAATTTCTGTTATTTCCCGGGCAATTTCCATAATCATAATTCTTGATATTGCGGGGCTGCCGTGTCGTGAGTTTTGGAAATGTTACTTTTTTTTATTATGTTTTTTTATTACGTTCAGCTCTTTTGACCCACTGTTTTTCCGCACTGTATAAGGCGATTTTTTTCGGATTCATACTCCTGCTGCCACGGAGCGGGGAGAGCGCCAGAGATTTCTGTATGCGATCTTCTATCTGTTCCTCGCTTGTTCCCGATCCTGCATCACTTCGCCTCGGCCGGAGCATTTAGACCAAAAAAAATACTGGTCTGCCTGTCGGAGGAAGCTGCCGAGCGCTGCACTGCGCCTCGCTTTGCCGACTCGCCATCGTACATTGCCTGGAGTTTTTCGATCGCGCGCGCGTCCAGCCCCAGGAAACGCCTTACCCGCGACCCACACGAGCCCCTTCATGCGGGGCGCAGCTGAAAGTGGCGAAACACTGCGCTCTAACACTTGAATCCCGCGGTCCCGACAGCAGGGATTGGGCTGGGAGGGCAGTATACAGCCAAAAAATAGGCGTAAAGCACCGATCATACATGTCGCCCTAAATAATGAGTATCCTTATATATTGTTGCTCTATTTGCCTGCAATCTGTATGGAATGGATTAATGTCACAGTGAGATGTGTTTAATAAGAAATAATTAAATGACTTGAAGTTTGTATTGTTCCACCATTACCTATTTGCAAGCATTGCTTAGCAGGCCTGGAGAACCTGCCTCCGTGAACCATATGGGACTCAGTATATAATTTGCCTTTGTTTGGGGACCAGTTCCTATTTATAGGTCATTTGCAAAGCTGTCTTGTTTTCACTGTCTCCCTTATCTTCGGATTCCACCTCCTTTCATTTCATTGGCTGAGGTTATAATTTACATTCTGTTTGGACCGGTCGTATTCATGGAGTGCGCATTCCTGCCTCTCTCACTCAGTATAAGGTGCCAGAAGCATTTCACTCTGCCTACAGCCTGCAGCTCCACAGTGACACTGCTGCTGCTTCTACAACCAGAAAAACAGCAGAATTGTGCCCGGTGCCTTAATGCTGCTGCGTGTAAAAATAGACAGGAGACAGATCTGTGCTGCTCTGAATGGATTCAATGGTAACAAACCTCCAGCTGTGAGAGGGAGAAGTGATCAGTGCTCTGAGTTCCATAGACGACTGTTCTAGACTGAATGCAGGGCTGTGGTATGTAAATAGCTCTTACAAATAAGGCTGCATAGGGAGAGGAATGGCACAGTGACATGTGGACTCAGACAGAGAGGGGGGGGAGCAAAGATGTGCTATCCCCTCCCACTGATCTCAAACATGCACACTGACTCGGGAGTGAGCACAAACAGTGAAGGGAGGATGATGTTATCCCCCTTCAGTTAAGAGAATACACCCAGCTGGAGGGGATGAAAGAAACGCCCCTGGATTTGAGGAGCTGAGAAAATGAAGCTACAAGAAAATAGCCGAACTGATGAAGCGATAAATCTCCTTTAACCCCTGAGACCATCAGAGGTGTGATTATTGACATCAGACCACTAGATACAAAGATATGGATCCACTGATTTCTCTTGACCAAGGCTGTTAAACTTATTGTCACGAGAAGGTACAAAAACATAATAGCCAGCTCACCCAGGGGCGTAGCTATAGGGGGTGCAGAGGCAGCAGTCGCTACCAGGCCCTGCAGCCTGAGGGGGCCAAAAGCTTGTCTGCACATAAGGAGACACCAGCATGTAAAGTTGGCA
Source organism: Phyllomedusa bahiana (assembly GCA_025379985.1). NCBI lineage: Eukaryota > Metazoa > Chordata > Amphibia > Anura > Hylidae > Phyllomedusa > Phyllomedusa bahiana. Next base: position 16,638 of record JAODAL010039091.1, read on the forward strand.
AATAGTGCTGGGGGACCCATTTCACTTTTTGCACTAGGGCCCCAAAGCTTCAAGTTACGCTTCTGAGCTCACCCGGTATTGAGGTGCATGAAAAAATGGAGGCTCAAGAAATATTTCAAAAAATGTAAAAACGTTATTCCAGCATCTTTATAGAATTTTGATTTTTATTTCATAACTAAAATATTCAGCAGAAGACACTGTTTGTCCTTAATCATAGCATGATTGAGCCCACCTGTAGACTAGTTTAAAAACACATCTTATCCAATGCAAAATAACAGACCACATAGTATAATTATACTGTAACATATGTAATGACCTCAAGTAGTGGATCCACTGGGTCACCACGGGCGATGGTATAAGCCGCACCAGAGAGTGGAGTTTAAGGTGCCGCTGGTTTTCATCAGAGCCCAGCACAAGGCAGTATGGAGTTGCTGCGGCAGTCAACCCCTAGGTCGCTATCCCTGGTGCGACTTATCTGCGGTGGTGGCTGAGGAGTACGTGACTTGACTGCGGTAGGTGGCCTGAGCGTGAACGTTGACTGGACAATGCGGTGGTGGCCGAGGTGTACGTGACTTGTCTGCGGTGGTGGCTGAGGTGTACGCGACTTGTCTGCGGTGGTGGCTGAGGTGTACGTGACTTGACTGCGGTGGTTGCTGAGGTGTACGTGACTTGACTGCGGTGGTGGCTGAGGTGTACGTGACTTGACTGCGGTGGTGGCTGAGGTGTACGCGACTTGACTGCGGGTGGTGGCTGAGGTGGGTGTACGTTGATCTGACTGCGGTGGTGGGCTGAGGTGTTCGCGACTAGGACTGAGGTGTGTGGCTGAGGTGTACGCTGACTTGACTGCGGGTGGTGGCTGAGGGATGTACGCTGACTTGGACTGCGGTGGTGGTGAGAGGTGTTACGCGATCTTGTCTGAGGTGGGGGCTGAGGTGTACGCGACCTTGACTTGGGTGGTGGCTGAGGTGTACGTGACTTGACTGCGGTGGTGGCTGAGGTGTACGCGACTTGTCTGCGGTGGTGGCTGAGGTGTACGCGACTTGTCTGTGGTGGTGGCTGAGGTGTACGTGACTTGGCTGAGGTGGTGGCTGAGGTGTAGGTGACTTGACTGCGGTGGTGGCTGAGGTGTACGCGACTTGTTCTGACGGTGGTGGTCTGAGGAGTACGTTACTTGACTTGCTGGTGGTGGTGAAGGAGTACGTGACTTGACTGCGGTGGTGGCTGAGGTGTACGTGACTTGACTGCGGTGGTGGCTGAGGTGTACATGACTTGACTGCGGTGGTGGCTGAGGTATACGCGACTTGACTGCGGTGGTGGTGGCCGAGGTATACGTGGTACAAAATCACAAATCATGCCCGTAGTTGGGGACTGGCAAGTAGGTCAGGGCAGGCGCCAAGGTTCGTGGTCGAGGGATGTAGGCAGGAGAAATCAGGTACACAGAGTAATCAGAAACACACTTGACAACGTTTCTCTACAGCCACACGGCATTATGGATCCAGCGGGGAGGTCAGGGGTAATATCCGGTCAGTGCTTGGCAATTACCTGCAATCTGGCCCCTTAAATTTAACAGAGCCGACATAGGCTCTGCTTATTAAAGTTTTATATTTCCCTGATTCAGTGCATACATGGCAGTACTATCTAGGTGCTGTATAGTGGTATTATGTATAAGCACCAACGACGACATGTATTGCACCAGAAAATCACCAGCTAATTGTTCTATAGATATATGAACAGTCGTACGGCCAAACTTGGCGCAGTCTGCACTAGACTCGACACCGAATGCGCCAAGAATTCAGCAAAGTTTGGTGCCTAACACTTTCATTCATACTGTCGTATTATACATTCCTCTATACCCATTTAGATCCGGTGTGTAGGCGTCAAGTTACAAAGATGTTGCCCCAAGTTTGTTGATTGACCTGCTGTAACTGACCTCTCAATAGTCCCCATGGCTGACATAGCATATAGCTTTTTGCAAGCTCCAACAAAAAGTGAAATTGCCCCTGACCAAAACTTGTAATGGTTAAGGGCAGAAAGGGTCTGTATACTGGCTACAATGCTGCCCTACACTGAGGTGGCACCTGCATTTTTCACCTCATAGGTTGTACTCTAACGTCTGTATATTCTATATAACCTCAAACACCTTCATGAATCTGTTTCCATTACCTGACGACCTGGTTAAATTTTCAGGAAAATAAACATTTCAAATGAAAATTTTCCATTAGTAAAAACCTTGACGGACTTGGGAAACTGGGACACAGTTGGAGGCATCCACTGTAGTTATACAACTAATGCTATATTGTTGTTAGTCACCTTCATTGCTGAGATATCTGTGGATTATCCAGCAGAGAATGTGTGAATTACAGCGTGTGCCACAAAAGCCTTTTTTATCGTGCTTTAGAAGCTGTAACTTCAAAATTATTCTTTGTTAATGGTGATTCCGCCGAAACACAGAGCCAGTGAAGCTACATGTAGTTGAGTTCTTCTACCAGGTGGAAGTTCGTTTGATGAGCTTCCTATGTTTTCTGACTTTTTTGATCCCAAAAATATTTTAAAATATGGCCAAAAGTAATTGCACCATTCATAGCTTATATCCTCCTCCATATTGTCATCTTTAATCTACAAATGGAACCAATTAAAGCCAGTCTCTTTCTTTTTTTTTTGCATCATGGCTTTGCCCAAGAATTGTCCAAATCAAAACGGAAAAGTATTCACATGAGATCAGTGTCGGTCTGGCCCACCGAAGATCGGTTGGATCTACCTGGTAGGCCCTGGTCCGGACACAGTGGGGCACCGCGGCCACAGGCTTGCCGGGCCCGGATCTGGCCCCCGCACATCATGCCTGGGAATGGCTTGGGCCCTCCGTACCCGACGCGCTCGCAGGCATGTCTGTGCGGGCGCTTAGCGGAGCAGAGCACCGCCGGAGCTCTGCTCCGCTATACTGTACTGCCTAGTAGTTTCTAAGGCCATATGGCCTCCAAATCTAAGAGGATGTCTGGCCACGTACCATGCAGGCGGCGGTGCTATGACGTCATAGCGTGCCCCTGTACCCGGGCTTAGTAGGAGACACCCTGCAGTGAAGCCAGACTGCTGCAGCCTGTGAGTCGGGAAAATGGTGAAGTGGATTTATATACTTTTTTTTTCTGGGGGGCAGCTACCTGACATGGGGGTGGGCAGCTACTGGCTACATGGGGGCAGCTACCTGGCTATTGGGGGGCTAACTACCTAGCTACATGGGGGCTGCTACCTGGTACTTGGCGGGGCTAACTACCTGGTACATGGGGGCTAACTAACCTGGATTTACTTGGGGGCTAACTATCTGGCACTTTGGGCTGATACCTGGCTATATGGGGGCTAAAATACGCCTGGCTACATGGGGGCAGCTACTGCTACATGGGGTCTATCTACATGGCTACATGGGGCTAACTACCTGGATACATGGGGCTAACTTCACGGCTACTTGGGGGGCAGCTACCTGGCTACTTGGCTTCTTGGGGGCATTTACTGGCTACCTGGGGCAGCTACCTGGCTACATGGGGGCTAAATAACTGGCTACTTTGGGGGACTAACTACCTGGCTTCTTGGGGGCAGCTTCCTGGCTACATGGGGCAGTACCTGGCTACATGGGGCTAACTACCTGAATACTTGGGGGAAGCTACCTGGCTACATGGGGGCTAACTACCTGGCTACTTGGGGGCAGTTACCTGGCTACATGGGGGCAAGCTAGCTGAGGCAAACTACCTAGCTACCTGGGGTCAATTTACCTAGATATCTGGGGGCAAACTACCTGGCTTCCTGGGGGTAAGGCTCCTGGGGGCAATTTACCTTGCTGCCCTACTCTTGATAGCCATCAGCCACTATGCTGATTTAGTGTTTCTGTATCATATAGGCTTTTCCCTTGGACTTTGTCGGACGGAGTGTTGTATCCATTCTTTAAAGAACTCGATGGTTGTTGTCGGGGAATGTTTATTTAAATAAAGTGTTTTTGTGTTGTTTCAGGGTGTTTTTTACCACTGTTTTTCCAGTGTTAGTAATAGAGGTGCTTGATAGACGTACTCTTTTTACTGCGCTGAGGCTTGGTGTCTAGCCAGTGGTTGTTTTTCTGTCACCCAAGTCCCAGCGCTAGTAATAGAGGAGACGTCTGCTAACACCTTATTACTAACACTGGAAAATTAAATGGTTTTAAAACAAAAACTTGTATTTAAATAAAATCCACCAACCTCCGAGACCCATTTGAAATCCAAGAAAATGATCAAAAACTGGTTCAATAAATCCATCAAAGTCCAACTCGAAATCTGTAGAAAAACAGAAATCACTACAGAAAGCAAAAAAAGAACCACGTCCTGAAATCCATCCTTGCACAACCTAGAGACCATGCATCGTGCCTGTGGCTGATCTTTGGGTGCAAGGGGAGCGGAGTTCGAGACACACAATATGATTCGAGGGGTACTGACCCAGAACTGTAGCACAATCTCCAGGGATTAGTTCTCTGTTCCTCCTTGGAGACTGGCCTTCTAAGTTTGGCCTATACTTGCTCTTCCCACCCATGGGAAGTTTGTACAAAGCTGGAAAAGTAAAGAGTTGCTCGAAAGGGAAAGATTTCTAAGTTATTTGTGTCCAAATCTGCAGGGAGGAGTGTTGGCCGGGAGAAGTCAGCTGGTGGTTTGGATCGGATGGAGAAGAAAAGGGAACAGTGACCGACTCATCAGAGAAACAGTCACCTGTGAGGCACTAAATATAACTGAACTGCTAATCACTTATATGTGTGCAAAGTGTAATGGTTTATATTCAGTAATCGTGTGGCGGTATTATTCAGCCACTGTGGTGGTGATATGTGGCCATAATGTGGGGGTATAATTCAGTCAATATGTGGTCGTGATGTGGTATTTGGTCTTACTAGAATTATTGGTAATATTGGCCCTCGGATTATGGTTTTGTTTAAAGTTATATTGGGTAAGATTAAAGTTATGATGTTTATCACATCGGTCTGCATAAATTGAAGAGAGACTGGGTTTGTTGGGCACCGGACAGAAGGCGGAGAACCAACGAGGCAAAGTGGGCCCCTAAGATCACTCCTCTGGTGGGACCTAGGCACCCCAGTCCGACACTGAATGTTTTCATCAATGGACCAGTGTGAGAACATGTTTTTGGGCATATATTTGGGGGATGTTATAGTGATCAGAAAGTACAATCATGGCTATACTTCCTTTCTTTGTTTTTGTTAAATTTTGATAATTTGGAATTCTGTGGACATGGGCTGTGCCAGAAGTCTGGCGTCTTTTCAGCCCGACATCTAGTTCAGCCGGTTCACTATAGTTTTAAACCTGCCGTTTATCAGGTGAATTACAGAGCGTCTGCAGCACTTTGTAATGCGCCTGATTTCAGGAGGGCATGCGGGAGGTGGGGCGCACTTGAACCGTACGAAGCTATAGATTTATAGCTACAGTACGGTAATTCAAGGCGCATTACTGCTGGAACAGATAAACCACTTTCAAAGTGGTTTACCTGAGCTTGAATTGTCGTGTTAGTGCTAGAATGCGCCTGATTTATGACCCGCAGTAGACCGGGTTCATATATCAGACGCATTCTACAATAATATAATGTGCATAAAAATTGGTGTCTAAGCGCCATAAATCAATCATGTCGCCCCATGTGTTTGTTTTTTATATGATAAATGTAAAAAAGGTTTTTATTAAATTTTTACTTTTTTAATTTATTTTAACATTCGTAAAAAATCTGTTGTATGATACACTGCACTGCCCTGATACTTCAGTGATACTATTACAACTTGCATCTGTAATAGAAGTACTAACATGACATACCAGCACCTAATCACTATAAAACCATGTCTAAACTTATTTCTGCAAAATGCATAAAGTTGAAGCCCCTGGAGTATTTGTTATCATTGACATAAGTATTAGGCTATGTTCACACGGCTTATTTTGGGACGTATCTCACCCCATATTTTGCGCCGTACTGCGAGCGAAGAATAACAGGGCGATAGATCGTCACAGTCATTACGGAATCCACAGTTCTCATAGAGAACGACAATATGTGAGTGGGGAGATAATGGACAATGTCAAATAATTTTACGTCGTGTACACAATCTTGAATAAAGCATGTCCTCTCCACCCCGCACCCACCAGCCCCCGTAACAACACGTGCGTAATTGCGGAGCTAAATACGTCCCTGCAATTATGCCATGTGAACTCAGCCTAACAAAACTTTGGTTGATTGTTCTATATAAACTGTAAATATGTGAAATATGTAAAAATCAGTAAATTAAGTGAAATTACTATAAGTGCCAAATGATACTGAGTTTTTTTTAAAAGTCACGTGATAAGAACCTCTAAGCAGATTTCATATTGTTAATAGATACTTGTGAAGTAGTCTGTGTTATTCAAGGATGGTGAGACCCTAAGGGTTTGTTCACATGATGGATTTTAACAAAGAATTCAACACGGATTTCGTGTTGATTTCCTTGTCAAAATCTTTGTGTAAACCAATGGTCTTTCAATTCAATGGACAGTCCGCTTTGTAGTTTACACAGTGAACTACATCATGTGAAAAAAAAGGTGAACATGTTTATTCTTCTCAGCGAATCCTCATAGGATCCCATTCGAGGAGGGGAAAGGGAAGCGGGTTTGCCCCATTGCAATGGAGTTAACTCCTGTTAGAATTAGAGGTAAAAAAAATGCCTCTGTAAAGAAAATCCAATGAGTCGCGTCGGTTTCTGCTGAGGAAACAAAATTGGAAACAATTTAGACTTTTCAGTTTGATGTGTGCACATAGCCTAGTGCTTTTTCTTTTTTGCTGGATTTTTATTTCTTACCGTACCTCCCACTTTCACACTGATTTATATTTGCCAGCCCTCTTTCACAGACTACTCCCTTTTGCCTTATATCCCTCATATATTGATAACCATAGCCTACTACTCTCTCATAGACTGCTCATTGTCACAAACTGCTACTCTTGCCTTATTCTTATAGATTTCTCCCTCTAAGCCCTCTTTCTCTTGTTCTGTTTTCTATATCCCCACTTTTATAGACTGTTCCTCATGGCTTCCTTTATCAAAGACTACTTGATAAAGACTACTCATGACCTGCTACTTTCTCACAGTTAATTTAAATTGTCAGACAATGCAGAAGACAATAATCACTCTATTTATAACATTTCCAAAGACAATAAAAATAGCAGCAGCATACATTTAAAGTATGATTAAGTCTTGATGAAGAGCCATCCACTAATAGGTGGAAATAAAGGATAATCTTTTAAAAGAAAGGATACTTGCTGCTACTCTCTCACTGTTCCCCATACCTCCTTTTGCAAACTTGTGCCCATTCTTTCAATAATCCCCATTTCTTCACCTCACAGATTGCTCCCTACAGCCACCCGTCTTCCTTACAGACTTACTTACTTTTTCACATACTGCTCCCCACTCACCCATCTTTGGTTATAGACTGCTTTCTATTTCTGCCCATTCTTACTCACAGTATGCTACTAATGAATTCTTATTCCTCTCTCTTCCTCCCTGACTAATAAGACATCAGGCCCTGATCATGACGCTATGAATCTTCTGAAAACAGAAGGGGTTCTGTTTCTACTGCAGAATGGCGGGACACCTAATCATAATTTGTCTCAAGACATCCGACTCCAGAAAACTCCGGCGCCTTGGATCGACTATCGGGAGTTAAATAAACTAACCATCAAAAATCAGTTCCCTTTTCCTCTCATCCTTAATTTGTTCAACCAGGTTTCAGAGACTTCCTGGCTCTCCCATTTAGATTTGTGAGGTGCATAGAAGTTAACTTGTATCTGCTAAGAGGATTAGTGGAACACCGCCTTTAATAATCCCACAATGCGTTATAAGTATCATGTCATGCCCTTCGGTTTAAGCAATGCATTGGCAGTTTCTCAAAATTTTGTTAATGTTAATCTTTCGAATTCTCATTGATGTTATCATTTATCTGAAAAATATTTGAGTGTTTTCTCCTGACTGGTCTTCCCACTTAGAACTCTCCTGCAGGGTCTCTGGGAGAACCATGTGAAACTGGAGAAGTGTCTCTTTGGGGTACAAAAGTTACATTTCCTAGGTTATATTCTCACACCACATGCCTTCCGTATGGATCCTGTCAAGGTTCGAGCTATTCTGAACTGGGTACAACCAAAGTCCCAGAAGGCTCTGCAGAGATTCTTGGGGAGTTAACTTTTCTTCTATAGCCAAAACTTTAAAGGACCTTACAAAAAAGGGGCAAACCTAAGTAATTGGAAACCTGATGCCATTTGAAACTTTGAAATGGTGTTTCACTGAAGCCCCTGTTCTCGTTCTGCCTGCTCTCTTGTGCCCCTTTATTGTGGAGGCTGATGCTTCTGGGGTAGGTGGGGGCAGTTTTGTCACAAATTGCCTCCCTCTTTGACTAACTTGCACCCCTGTGACTTTTTCTTATGTAAAATCTCCCCGATGGAAAGAGATTATGATATTGAGTAACGGGAACTTTTCGGCATCAAGTGGGCATTTGAGGAATGGTGTCATTTTTTTCGAGGGGCAAGACATCATATTACAATACTGACTGACCATCCAAACCTGACTTATCCTGAATCAGCTAGAAGACAATCTCAGACAGGCGAGATGGGCCCTATTTTATTTTATTTTTTTACCAGGTTTGACTTTATTGTTACATATAGGCCTGGCTCCAAGAATGTCAAGGCTGACGCATTGTTTTGAAGTTTTTGTGCTACTTAATCTTGTGAATTGTCACCCAAGCCCATTTTAGCTAAAGGTGTTATAGTTTCAGAGGTGTCCCCTGACCTTGCCAGAGTTTTTAGACAGCTTCCGTATTTAACTCCACCCTCTACTCACGAAGTTTAGACTCCTGCTGTGCAACGAGAATTTGCAGTCCTGTCTGTTTGTGGTTATCCAGGAATTGCAGGAGCTAAAAGATTTGTTGCTCACTCTTACTGGTGGTCGTCCATTCTCCATGATTTTACCGCTTATGTTTCCGCCTGCAAAACTTTTGCTCTGGTAAAGGTCCTTTGTGTCTCACCCATATGAGAACTTCATCCCCTGCCTGTTCCTCAAAGATTCTGGTCTCATTTGTCTATGGATTTTATTACAGATTTGCCCTTCTCCAAAGGAATATGGTGATCTGGGTTATTGTCGTTTCAGTAAAATGTGTGTAGCTTACTAATTCTAAACGATTGTCTTGTCTGTTTATTGACCATGTATTTTACCTTCATAGGATTCCTGAAAGCATTGTTTCTGACAGGAGTGTACAGTTTTTGGCTAAATTCTGGAGGGTCTTCTGTACCAAACTCGGAATCCAGTTATCCTTTTTGTCGGCATTCCATCCTGAGTCTAATGATCAGATAACACATTTTAATCAGACTCTCAAGCAATAACATAAGAGCTATTGTGCAGATAATTCGGGCCTGAGAAAACTGGGCTTATTCTTTCTCTAGTAGAGTTTTCCATCAATAATCATCACCATGTCTCCACTGATACTTTGCCATTCTTTTGTAATTATGGTTCTCTTTCCTCTTCTGCTTTTGATAATCGTGAGGTAGAATCAAAGAAATTGTGCACAGTCTGGGCTCAGGTTCTGTTGAACCTGAGGAAATACGAGCTGATTCAAAAAAGGAATGCAATTATAATGATGTGCGTTTCTGCAAAAAAGTGCCAAAAAACACAAAAAAACCCACCACAAATGCATCAAAACTATGAATGGTTTTAGGATTTGGTTTTCAATGAGTTTTTTGTACAATGCTGTGTAGACCTAGCCTAAGAGATGTGCTACTGGACCATTTTTTATGGTTGTGGCAGGACCGTAGCTATAGGGGGTGCAGATGTAGCAGTTGCTACCAGGCCCTGCAGCCTAAAGGGGGCCCAAAAACCGTCACATAAGGAAATACCAGCATTGTAAGTGGGACAAGGAAGCTGGGGGAGCCATTTCACTTTTTTCACTAGAACACCAGAGCTTCAAGTTACGCCTCTGGGTGAGGGATAAAGTTTGGCTCGATACCAAAAATTTGAAATGGAATCCTATATTTATTGGTTCTTAACCGATTATACAGGTGGTCAACCCAGTCTCTTTTCATCTACGCCTTCCTCCTTCTTTTTGTATTACTAACATGTTTCATTAGTATCTTCTCGAAAGGTTTGTGTCTCCAGACAGTTACAGTTATTCCTCTGCTTCTTGTTTTGGTACTGTGTTCTCTCCTGGCTTAACTTCGGCTGGACCAACTTCATTCATCTGTTTGTTTTCTGTATTGTCGGTTCCCTCTTTGTCTTTTGTACGTTGATTGTCTGCACCCTGTGTAAGACCAGGGTTTGTTCAGGATAGGTTCTAGTGTGGGATCACCTTTTTCAGGCCAGTTGCTCTGTTTTAGGCAGGGTGAGCCAGGGAGCGATTAGGGCGCCCTTGACAATGCCACTCATGAATCTTGCTACAGAATAAAAGCTGCAGCCTCACTCATTTGCAAGGATTGTAAAAATCAGATTGGCACTTTATATCCATTATTATCAATTAGGCTTCTTAATTTTGCATATATAAAATTAAACAGAAGGCAAATCAAAGAAAAAATAGGTAAAAAAAAAAAAAAGATAGGTCCATATGAAATACAAAAGAATATGATCAAGATCTCACTTCAGGTATAATCTTACACCAAGGGAAATAAGGAAAAATATGTGGTAAAATATGTATGTATTCCTAAAGTAGGAAGATGTACATCTTTCTAAAGCCATTATATAATTTTACATATCAACCAAGATTTCACAGCAGGTTGAAAAATCTTTAGAGGCCTACATGTTTTGATGTATTATCCAGTTGTATTTTCAAATAATACTATTATTAATTACATTGCTAATATTAATTAAACTTTGAAAAGACTTAGAACTGTGAAGTAAATAATGGTCAGTTCAAAGTATACACAGTGTTACAGAAACTGATGACTCCTTTAGATTCTCTTGCATTGAGACAATGTTTATTTTCTATTCTTTTTTATTTTTCCCAGTGATAGAAGGCTTCATTTTAAATTCATAACGCTATGGTCTCACATACCTTTTGAATTATTCACGTTTCATATAGTTTTACTGCCTAACAAAATAGTGTTATTTGATGTTTCAGGCCAAATTGAAAAGAATATCAGACGTGATGTCTCTTTTCTCCATCATATTAGTGTAAGCCATATACAATCATGATCATGCAGTCACAGTGAGAGAATACTTTAAAATAGAATTACAAAAGAAATAAAAAATATTTTCCATCTGCATTACTTCTACATAAATACATAATGTATAGAAGGATTTAACTGGCATTTTCTATTCTATACAAAGATTTATGGGGAACTGGCATTCCCCACGAATCTATCTATCTATCTATCTATCTATCTATCTATCTATCTATCTATCTATCTATCTATCTATCAGCTATCTATCTACAGTATATCAGTTAGTACTAGACAGTGACATGATTTTCAAAATGTAGCTTCCGAACACCATTACAATGGATTTGAACCAAACTATCAGATATGTTGAAGTTTTTGTTTTTCAGTTTAAAATCAGGTGATTAAAAATATTGGGAGGGTGAAATGCGCCTTAGGGTTTACACCATAGAACCTGTGTTATTCTTGCTCCACTTGCGTGTCTTTTTTCCAGTTTGTGTAATCTTCTTTTATGCTTTTTATATCAAATTCTATGGTAAACATTTTGTGCATTGCTATGGAGCAGCAATCTTTTTCATAAGGGCAAAGTTTAGATATAGACATTATGATATTTTTGTTTTTATGGATGCATTTCCACCTAATATGGATTATTTTATTCATTAGTAGTATATAGATAAAATAAATGTCTTGATTTTTTATATTTAGTTCTGTTTAGTTTAGTTGTCGATCAGACATTATGGGATTATTAGTTCACATATGGTCGGTTGATTTCTTTTTCAGACATCGACAAGGGCCAGGGTTCAAGGACATTAAACTATTATCTGTAAGATATGGAATCTTAGTAAGGTAAATTGTATTATACAGGCTTGGACTAGCCGACAGGGGAATAGGAGAAAACCCTGGTAGGGCTAGGTGGGCCTCTAGGCATTAAAGGCTTAGGGCTGCTTTTCAGGGAGGTGAAGGAGAGCTACAGTGCAACAGTTATGTGCAGTCATGTCCAGGAATCAACTCTACTGGTGGGCCCCAAGAATCAACTCTACTGGTGGGCCCCAAGAATCAACTCTACTGGTGGGCCCCAAGAATCAACTCCACCGGAGGGCCCCAAGAATCATCTCCACTGGTGGGTCTCAAGAATCAACCCCACTGCTGGGCCCCACGAATCAACCTCACTGCTAGGCCCAAAGAATCAACCCCACTGCTTATTCCCAAAGAATCAACTCCACTCCTAGGCCCAAAGAATCAACCCCACTGCTAGGCCCAAAGAATCAAACTCCCCACAAAAACTTAGGCCCCAAGAAAACAACTTCCCCCTTTTCCCAGGCCCCCAAAAAACCAAATCCAATCCTAGGCCAAAAAAATCAACCCCCCTTCCACCAAAAAAACAACTCCAAATGGTTGTCCCCATGAATTAAAAATGCAATTTGGTTAAAGGGCCCCGGGACCCCATCCAACACTTGTTTTTAAAATTTAAAATTGGGAAACCCACCTTTTTTCCCCTAATATTTTGGATGTTAAGGCTCTTCCACTGTATATGAAAATAATTGCTTTTAAATTTTTTTTTTGAAAGTGCCCCTAAAAGTTTGGTTAAAGGAAATTTTTTAAAGAAGCCCAAAAAAATGGTTCCCTGCCATTTTGGGTGGCAATTTTTATAGTTTTTTTCCCCCCATCAAACCTAGGAAGCTCCTAATTTCTTTTTTCCCCTTTTCCCTTTTAAAAATTTGGGGGGTTTAAAAGCTAGCCTTTAAACCCCCTTTAAAAAAAACCTTTGCACCTAAATAATGGCCCGTAAAAAAAACCCCGCCCTTTAGAAGGGAAAATCTTATTTAGAATTTAACATTTTTTAAAGAACATGGCTTTTTTTTATAAAAATCATAATTTTTTTTTATAAGAAACTATCTAGCCGCCCAAAAAAAAGGGCTTTACCCTTTCCCCCGGAAAAAGGGAAAAGGCAAAATCAGGGCCAAGGTAAAGTATTAAAGGAGTTTATCTAGTGGACAATGCATCTTGCTCTTGTTTTTTTTTTGAAGTGGAACCCCACTTAAAAAAGGGTATAAAAGGAATGAAAATTTTCTAAACGTAAGACTTCTTTTGGTGCCCAAAGCAACCAATCAGGGCTCAGTTTTTATTTTTCCAGTGCCCTCTATGCAATGAAAAGCGAACTTTTTGGGGGGAAAAAAAACAGTCTTTCTGCTAGAAAAAGTTTTTTATAAAATAAAGGGCCCTTTTCAGGATGGTTTCCAAAAGTCTTTTAAAAGGGGGTTTTATTAGGGGAAACCCCCATCGTATTTTTTAAAAGATTGGGAAAAAAGTATTGTAAAAGTAGAATTCAGCCCCTTTTGGACATCACAAAACTCTAAGGGTTAAATTTGGGCTTCTAAGTCCAAAAACAGTTGCAAATTTCTTTTTTCATTTTTTTCGGTTAAACCACAGTACAAAAACAATGCCTAATTTTCATTTGTTGATTTTCAGTAAATTTGTTTTTATTCTTGTCAGTTTCAAGATATTTCAGTGACCATTGTGGGTTTTTCTCTCTTTAATGGAAGTATGGCAGCAATTTTGTCCACTTGTGTGTGTTGGTATGGTGACGTGCCTAGTTTTTTGTGAAGTACTCATTTGTAACCTTTTAATATTTTTAGTCAATTTCAAATAAAGAAATATTACTTTTTCAGTCATTTTTTTGCGGTCCGTACTCTATTAATTGTTGGCGTGAATATTGTGAAAGGTTGCATGTAATGAACCTTAGATTATAGGTCGACCCAGAGGGTGCTGTGGATTCTTATTGTAGCTTGCCAGAGAAGCTGCGGAGAGGATGGGCACAGGCCCCCCTCGCCACATAGCTGTATTGCTGGGTCACTTAGACCCAGCAATGCAGCAAACCGCCGCGGAGCAGGCACAATGGCTGAGATCCTCCAGTCCTGCCCGTTAAAACCTCTGTAATAGGCTTGCGGGTTTTACAGGCAGCAGCACAAGCGGCATGATGCGATGATGTCATCGCGGCTCCTGCTCTGCTGTCTGTATTAGGCCACAAGCGTATTGTTAGACTTATGGCCTAGTATGCGGCGGAAGCAGCATCCAGAACAGGTAGCATGATGAAGTAACGCTGCCTGCTTCGGATTCTGAATGAAGTGTGCAGAGGAGGAACTGGAGAGAGGTGAATGTTATTTTTTTATTTTTAATGGGGGTACTGTATACCTACCCACTAATGGAGGCCCTATACACCTACTGCTAGTCCTATATATACCTACCAACTAAAGGAGGCCCTATACACCTACTGCTAGCACTATATATACCTTCCCATTAAAGGAGGCCCTCTACACCTACTGCAGCCCTATATATACCTATCCACTAAAGGAGGCCCTATAGACCTACTGCTAGTCCTATATATACCTACCCACTAAAGGAGGCCCTATACACCTAATGCTAGCCCTGTGTATACCCACCCACTAAATCAGGCCCTTTACACCTACTGCTAGCCCTATATTTACCTATCCACTAAAGGAGGCCCTATAAACCAACCTACTAGAGGGAGCACTATACACCTACTTAAGGGGGCCCTATATACCTATCTATCTACTAGGGGTGGCTTTATACCTACCTGCCTACTGGGGGCTATGTACCTACTTATCTACTGATGGGCTCTATAAACCAACCTACTAACGGTTACTTATATACCTATTTATCTACTAGGGGTGCCCGTCGGAAGGATTTTGTATACCTACCTTCCTTTTGGGGGGGCCTAAGTACCTATTTATATACCCTTTATATACCTATCTACTGGGTGGACCTATCTACTGGGGAACACTATATCTACCTATTAGGGGGCTCTAAATCGAAGGGGGTCTTCCCCCTTCTCTGACTAATCTTTAGGGTCTAACCTAACTGAAAGGAACTAGAGACAAGAAGTCCGCATGGATGGCGGAAAAGATCCAGCACCGTTGGATAAATAAAATAATCTTCTTTATTGTATCAAATCATTAAAATCCAGACACGACAGACAGAGTCAACACGTTTCGGGTAAGCACCCTTAACCATGACTTAAAAAACAGACACTCAATAAACATATTTAAAAGAAATCAAAACCAATGACGTGTCAGAACACATATCATGTGACATGATGCAAATAACATACGTTTTCTCAGAACATATTTAAAGACACAGGCAAAATATGTATGACAAAGTCTCCTTGCAAAAACAAAAAAAAACCATGAAGATAAATGTGAATAGATGTGAGGAGAGGAAAAAAAACAAAAACAAACATGAGTGTGGATAAAGGTGAATGGGGAAAAAAAAAAAAAAACGGAAAAAAGGTAAAAATTGAACGTGAAAATGAGTGTATGAGTAAATGTAATGGAGAGAAAAAAAAAAACATGAAAATGAATATGTGAATAAATGTGAATTTTTTTTTCTCTCCATTACATTTACTCATACACTCATTTTCACGTTCAATTTTTACCTTTTTTCCGTTTCCCCCCCCCCCCCCCCATTCACCTTTATTCCCACTCATGTTTGTTTTTTTTGTTTTTTTCCTCTCCTCACATCTATTCACACTTTTATCTTCATGTTTTTTTTTTTGTGTTTTTTGTTTTTGCAAGGAGATGTGGTCATAAATGTTTTGACTGTATCTTTAAATATGTTCTGTGGAAACGTATGTTATTTGCATCATGTCACAGGATATGTGTTCTGACACGTCAGTGGTTTTGATTTCTTTTAACTATGTTTATTGAGTGTCTGTTTTTTAAGTCATGATTAAGGGTGGTTACCCGAAACGCATTGACTCTGTCTGTCGTGTCTGGATTTTAATGATTTGATACAATAAAGAAGATTATTTTATTTATCCAATGGTGCTGGATCTTTTCCGCCATCCATGTGGACTTCTTGTCTCTAGTTCACAGGCTGGTGCCTCCCAGCCAGACCCGTGCACCTGCTGGCTGTCCATAATCAATTATTCATTCAGGTGAGCTGGACTTTGTGTGTCTTGGACTGTTAACTAAAAGGAACGTCTACCTATATGCCTGCCTAATTTGGGGGGGTTGCCTACTATATGGGGTGTGTACCTACCTACTGGGGGCCCTATGATCGGCTGGGGGCACTTTCACTGTTTGGGGTTATTACCAGTTGGGGTATTCTAGATGGGGAGTTTGTACTGAGGTGGGAATTGGGAGGGAAGTGCTGGAAAAATGTGCTTGTGTGATAACTTCTAGAGAGACAAATCATGGCCGGGAGAAGTCATCATGGTGGTCTGCACTGCTCGGAGAAGAAAAGTGAAAGAGAATGACTTCCATTAGAGAATACGACATGATAGTCTGGACTACATGGAGAAGGAAAAGGCAAGATAACAACTCTCATCAGGTAAGACATCACCTGTGAGTGCCTTAATGTAACTGCATATGACTGTAGAACCTGCATACAACTGGTATCTACCACTAAATGGTCAGTGTATGGTTGTAATAGGGGTTTTAGTGTTATGTTTTATATTTAGTGACAATGGTTTTATTTAGTCTCTTTATCGTGGAGATATGTGGTCATGATGTGACGTTATTATTAGGTGCTTGTATATTGTTGTTATTAATATTATTGGTCTTGATATATTATTTTGGTCAGTAACAGTCTGATGGTATTAGTTACTATACGATAGTAATATGTGATGGTATTATTTGGTTCTTATATATTGTTCTTATTGGTAATATTGGTCTTGGTATACTGGTTTGGTCAGTAAAATGAGGGTGGTATTATTCACATATAGTGGTGACATGTGCCCCTGTACTGACCTGCGGAATACAGATAAGTCAGTAAACTGTTCATTGTAAACTTGAACAAAAGCTAAATCAAAAAAACAAAGGCACAATTGAATTTTTTTTCCTGTTCTCCGCACAAAGACGCTTTGGCTGTATAACTTAAGTTTCTTTTTTTTCCACCGCCTGGCCCCATTTTAAATGAATATTTCAAATGAATTTTCTTCAGTTGGACAATCTCATTAAGTAGAAATTATTTTCTGTGGCACGCTGCACTGCACATATCAGGCACGCCAAGTAAGGAACCTGTTGTTAAAGAGTAGTGGTCCACAGCCATGGTATGGGGTTGGAGGCCCAAGCTGAAGTTTTGCACCTGGCCCATGAGTCTTTAGCTACACCCCAGAGGATGGGAGTAGTATGGCTTATTAATGTCACGTTGGCATTCGCTCACCAAGCCTCTCATGCATCCCAGGTAACACTAAAGTAAAGAGGGTTCTGCACTGTGGATGATGGTGGTAATTTCCCACGGGGCACACTCTGAAGGTGGTAGTGGTACTCAAATGCCTGGGATGGTGGGTGAGGTGCGCTTGGTATGCGGTGCAGACATACAGGCAGGAGTCAAACTGGCAGACAAATTCACTTTTCCTTTACTCAGTGCAAGGTGGTAAACACACACAGCTTGGATTATTCACACAGTCTCTGTACAGATTAGCAGATTGCACAGCTCAATGTTAAGAAACACCACCAGGAGTGCCCAATAAGGTCCCCAACAGTGTTCGGGAAAAATACTTTTGGAAAGTATTTTAAATACAAATACTAAATACTTTAATCCCGAAATATTTTAAATACAAATACTAAATACTACTTCAAAAGTATTTTCCAAATACTAAAATACTTGAAAAAGGGGGGCGTGGCTTGGTCGCCGACTAGGATGGATGCGTGATCTAGTAGCTCCAGAGAGAAACTGCAGATATTGGGGGCAATCCCAAACCATCCGGCCTTGTGGACGTCGGACACAGCCATCTAACACTCTGGGCACCCTGGGGAGGCGTTCTGAGGAGCGGGCGTCCCTGTTATAGCCCGTTCCACGGCTATACACGAGGCGGAGGAGATTGCGGCCTACCCTGAGGGACGCGATCCTAGGACTTCCCGGGCTGAATGCCGGTACCCTCATAGGGAGAACGCCGACTAAGGAGGACAGCGCTTTACACTCAGCCTACCTGACGAACCTGGCAGTGAGCTAGGAGGAGACGCGGTGAGCCGTGGACCTACTGAGCAGTGCAGACGTCGGGGACAGAGAGCGGAGGCCTGTGACGGAGAGCGCGGGTTTCCTGGACCTGGCTGCTGCGCGCCATCCGGAGGAGTACAGCGCTGCGAAGATGGCGGCTTACATGCCGCACGCCCGACGGGTACCCCTGCTGATACTGGGACCTTGAGGTGAGACAAGTGGACCGCGGTGACATCACAGGACTGTGCAGGTGCTTGGTCCCTAGTGCTGTGGCTTGGACACCCCGGCCTGTCACCTTGCAGGGGTCGCTCCATCACCCTGTCGCCATTGCCCCTTGCTTCCCCTGGGGAGCAGAGTGGGGTGCTATTGGACATCGGTGCTAGACAGAGCTCAGTGTAAGAACACCAAGCATACCCTGAGGTGGCCCCTGTAACTCCTGGCTTGAGCCCCCATTCCAACTCATCAGAGTGAGGGACTTGCCATCAGGGAAACCCTGACCATAGATCAGAGGACTGTTCGAACAGGGCCGCATCTCAATCCTTATTCACAGACTCTATGTCTCTCAAGGGCCAACAAAAACGGGGGTCTACCCCACTTTCTGTCAATAAATCTGCTAGAGAGACTCAGAGCAACATCCTCCTTCCGGAGGATAATACAGCGGATATGTCAGCCCTATCTGACGACACCATCCCTTTGCAGGACCTCAGCATGTCTCCGGAACCCATGATGGGATCCCACCCTCAAGCCTCCCCTAACTGGCAGTGGCTCCTTAAAGATATTCCAACTAGAGCAGATCTCCATAGGCAAACTGCAGAGGTAAAGGAGGCCTTTCAAGCGGAATTTGCATCCTTCAGGGCAGATTTAAAACACATGGCGGAAAGGTTGGACACTGTTGAATCTGCTCAAGACCATACCCGGCAATATGTCGCCTCTTTGCAATCAGTTGTTTCCAACCAAGGCAAGCTCCTGCGGGACACAAATCGGCAATTAAAAGACTTGGACAATAGGGGTCACCGTAACAACCTGAGAATTCGGGGAGTTCCAGAGGTTGCTGGCACGGAGGATGTCTTCCAAACCCTGGGGACTATCTTTCGGGATATTCTGGGAGACGCTGGACCTAGCAATGTTAAAATGGACAGAGCTCATAGAGCCCTCAAACCCAAGGGGACCAATACTCGCCCACGGGACATCATTTGCTGTATGCATGATTTCCAAACAAAAGAGCAGATCCTGGCGAAAGCTCGACGACAGAAATCGGTTCAATATAAAGGTGCGAATATCCAAATCTTCCCTGATCTCTCATGGATCACCCTCCAAAAGCGACGTCATCTTAAACCCCTACTGGGAGTATTACAAGAGCATTCCATACCATACCGCTGGGGCTTCCCCTTCAGCCTGATTGCTTCAAGGAATGGACGCTCTGCGGTTCTGCGTTCATTTGAGGATCTACCGAACTTCTGCTCTGCATTGGAAATCTTGCCACCTAACCTGGCGGACTGGGAGCTAGAGGACCCGCCCCCGGCACCCATGCCTGTCTGGCAAACAACGCAGCCTAAGCGGAGGAGATCACCTCCGCAGCAATATGGAGGCTCAGGTGGAAGTCGCCCTGCACCGCCCACTCCCTGATGGCAGGGTCGGATGGGGTTGTGTACCCCTCTGGAGTTCTTTGCCTACAAGAGGCCCTGTCTTATCCCTTTTGGGTGCCCTTCTGTGTTGGGACTTTGGTTATTTCTTGCCCTATTGCCGAATCTGACATATGTTTTTTAGGGTGGGGGGCTCTGAGTTCCTCCTGCCTCGTTGGCAGATATGTTGATGGCTGTTTATTCCATGGGCCAATAGTCTGGATTTTTGATGGGGAGACTGGGTTTCGTTGGGGGAGGGGGAGAATTCCTCGCCCGCTCTGCCACCGAGCTGCTGACTCGGTGTGTTTTTTGTCCACTGCCTTTCAGTTTCAGCACTTTGAAATGTTTTTGTGAGGATTGCCCCCTCACATATGTATCGGAGGATCTTGTAGGTGCTATGCTCTGGCCCTCTTTTTGGCTCCTGGGGTTATGGCTCCTGTGACGTCCTTGTTTTTTTTCTTTTTATATTCCGCACTCTTTGTGCAGTATGCTCTCGTGGGCCTGTTGGGTCCTGCGGCCTTATACTTGGCCAGCGCTGAACCGCACCCCTGAGGTGCTCTTTTCAGCGTTATGACACCGCATCTAGATATTTGCTTGAGACATGTGTTATTGTTAATATATATCTTGTGGTGTTGTTCACCTCTCCAAGACATGATATGTCTTGGTAATGATTGGATACGATATTTGTTATATGTTGTCTGTACATGTCTAGTGAAATCCCCTCTTCCTCCTGTTTTTCCTTCTGTTTGTGTTTCAGACATCTGGAGATCCGCAGCGGTGCACATTTGCAGGTAATTTTCCATATGATTCTAATGATTAAATTGTATTCGTTGAATGTTAAGGGCCTCAATTCCAATCTGAAAAGGAAACTATTACAAGTGGATCTGAAGGGTAATAGACCTGACTTGGTATTCCTTCAGGAAACACATTTTAATAGGGAAGGGACTTTTAATTTTCTTAAGCAATGGTACCCAAAAGCCTTCATGGCCTCGCAAGACAATAGGAAAAAGGCGGGGGTGGCCATACTACTCACAAGCGCCTGCCCAATCACGATAGTGAACTCCATAGCAGACCCGGGTGGGAGGTTTCTAATACTTGAGGGGCAGATGGGGGGCTCCCCTATTTTGTTATGCAATGTCTATGCTCCCAATACGGGACAACTGCGTTTCCTGACCCGACTCCTGAACAGGTTGTCCCGATTTCCGCCGTCAGCAATCATCATGGGCGGAGACTTTAATCTGACCTTCTCGGATACCTATGATAGACTCTCACTGAGACCCCAGGCACACACCTCATCCCAGCGAAATGTCTCCAGAGGCCTTAGGCAACTGGTCCGTAGGTTTAGGTTGTTTGATTTGTGGAGGATCGCTGTTAAAACATAACTTTTACTAGATTATCTAAAATTGTACAATGTAGACCCCTATAAATTACCACTACATACCTAGATAATACAGCATACTGTGTACTATCCGTCAGTGGAGTAATCGCCCCGATAAAGGACGGCTCCGCTTTTGTGACAGATAATATCACTATATACGTGTATAAACACCTTAAATCCCAGCTATCCCGACGCTTTCCCCCGTGCAGTTTTAGGTTCATCAGGGGGTTCAAAAAACTCTCGCTGTGGGAAAAAAAGTAACGCTATATACAACGCATATAACAACCTGTCTTAAATACATATACTTCCTATACAAGTTCAATAGGGAGACTGATACTTAGCTTAGAAGCTGTCAGGGTTAATAGATACTCCCCGCAGCTCCTTTGGTATGCTGGCACCCAGGATAAGAGGGATAAAGAGCAAATCGTCTCTGCTTCCCTTAAATGCCTCTAATGGCCCCTCAAATGTATAACGGACTGGCCCCTAATGTTTCCAAATAGGTATATTCTACTTTTTTAAACCCATTGCCGGTCCTTTAAGGTTATTTACCCGGGGTTCCGGAATTAGACTGCCATTCCAAGAGAAAAGCATGTCCCTTTTGGGGTTAAAAACTGCCGGGAAGAACTGCCATGTCTG
>JAODAL010039092.1:0-38388 GCA_025379985.1 Phyllomedusa bahiana
AAACCGATGGAATTGCATATAGAAAACGATAAAAAGGGTAACGCCATTTAACATTTAAAACCTGCGGGTTTCAGTTTTATATACCCTCAAAAAAAAAAAAAAATTGGGGGAAAGCTCCCACATTTTTAAAAAGTGCAGTCAACTTTCTCCCCCCTGGGCGTATTGGGGGAGAAGAGACGGAACCACATTCCTATGAGATCTGGGATTACCGTAATGACTGGGGACATTTCAGCCTATTTGGAGCGAAAATACACGCGCAGTACGGGCTGAATAAATCCCAGAATAACCCCGTGTAAAAAGGGGGCCCTTAGTGTGGTTTCTATAGAAGTGAACACCGGTGACTTATTTACAAAACAAAAAGAAACTTTGAGCGTAGGGGTCTCACTAACCTCTTCAGTGAAATTGCTATGAGTCAAAAACAGACATCTTATGCAAATTTTGTTCTTGCCAAAACTGGAAATTTAGCAACTACTTGTTGCTAAGGGATCTCCAACTCTTGACTATTAGAAAAACTGGTGTTTTGTTTTTGAAAGTACTTTAAATAAAAAAAATTAAATAAATAAAAAATAAATAAATCATGGAGTATATTTAAAAAATCAAAAGGGTGTTTTTAAAAAGGGCAAGATGCACATGAAGAACATTATTCCCCCCATTATACAAGTCACTGGTTAGCCCACCAGGGAAATTGTGTACAAGTTTTTTGGGACCAGGACAGGAAAAACATTGTAAGCTTGAAAAAGGTACAAAGGCGGGCAACAAAAATAATAAAAATACGGGGGGACGCAATACCCAAAAATTAGCAGATTAGGTTCTTTATTTTTTGAGACAAGAGCTTTAGGGGGGAATAATAAAAAAATATATATATAATTTTTATGTCCCCCTAAACCATCTTTTCTCTAAACTAAAGAACCCCAACTTGCTAAACTTTTTGGGGTATTGCGTATATAATTTATTATGTCCCCCTAAAGCCCTCTTGTCTCTAAAACAAGAACCCTAACTTGCTAATCTTTCTGGTTTGCAGTCCACCCAGTACTTTTATTATTTTTGTCCCCCTTTTGTACCTTTTTAAGCTCTAATACATATACATATATATATTTATAATTATAAAAATAAATATTATATAATATATATATATTATATCCCAGCTCGATATTTAGATCTCTTCCAAAAATTTTTTTATCCCAGGGGTTTTTCTAAAAAGGGGGGACCTCTACATCTAGAGGAAAGAAAGTTTCTACATGAACATAGAAAAGTATTCTTTACTGTTACAGCAGTGAGACTATGGAACTCTCTGCCAGAGGAACTTGTCATAGTGAATTCAATAACAGAGTTCAGAAAGGGACTGGATGTATTTCTAGACATAATACTATAACAAGTTATAGGGCCACATGTATGAAAACTGTCTAGGTCTAAAACTCTTTGTTGCCCATAGCAACCAATCAGAGCGCCCCTTTAATTTCATATATTGCTCTGAAAAAATCAGAGGGGCACTCTGATTGGTTGCTATGGGCAACAAAGTGAGTTTTAGACCTAGACAGTTTTCATACATGTGGCCATATACAGTGACTAGGATTCTGGAGAAGGGTTGTTGATCCAGGGATGTATTCTGATTGCCAGATTGGAGTCGGGAAGGAATTTTTCCCCTAAATTGAGGACAATTGTCTTCTATCTCATGGGGATTTTTGCCTTCCTTTGGATCAATACTGTAGGACAATAAACTGAACTGGATGGACAACTGTCTTTGTTCAGCCTTGCAAACTATACTATGAGATGTATAACCAAGTGACTAATATAAAAGCAGAATACTTAAAGAGAACCTGTCACATAGTTTTTGCCCCCCTGGCTGAGGACAGAACAAGGTAGTGACAGACATGCTGTTTCCAGCGCTGTGTCCCTTATTCTGTAAGATGCTGTAGTTTCCCTGTATTTAATGCCCCAAATCTGCAGTTTTCAGCAAGAAGAGTCATTTTAAGAGTCCTTCAGAGTGTCAGTTTTTTTCAAACCCTGCCCCTATAAGGGTAGCCCCGGCCCCACCTCAACTGACAAAACCCATTACTTTGAATAGGTAAGAAACATGTGAATAACTGTCAGTGGGCAGGGCTAGCCTTTGGTGGGTGGAGCTAACACCTGCTCATGAAATAAGATTGAGGGGTAAATGCTGTAAAACTGCTGCATTTTTACAGAATAAAAGGGGGACAACACTGGAAACAGCAGGTCTGACACTAGCTTGTGCGTCCTCAAAAAGGGGGGCATAACCTAGTACGGGTTTCCTTTTAAACTTCAACAAAGCATTTTGATCAATTCTCGACTTTTCACATAATTTTCTCGTGCTCTATAACGTTGAGATATGAAAAAAGGGGCCACATTAGAAAACTGTCGGGTCTAAAATTCACTTTTTTTTCCCATAGCAACCAAATAAGGCCCCTTTCATTTTTCCAGACAGTATATAAATAAAAGGGGCGTTCTGATGGGTGGGGGCAAAAAAGTGAGTTTTAGGCCTAACTTTTTTGTTACAAGTATCCATTTGCTTCCTGAAATCACATTTTTTATGTTTTTTCAAAGTAAGCACAATAAAAGTCTTCAATCTTTAATAAACCTGCAAAAGGAAGTTAAAGTGGGGATTATTTTTATTTCAAAATATGAGTTGTAAAATCAAAATCTTTCATTATCCCTTTGAAATTTACATTCAATTCATTAAAATATCTTTGTAAATTTATTGCAATGTAATCATGTTTTCAATATCTGTGATTAAGTATGAAACTAATAATATGATCACTAAACAAAGTCTATAGAAGATAGACTTATTGCTTTTTTTGTCAAAGCAGTCTTGAATACTGAGTTTGCTTAACAATGGGATCAGCACTGGTATGCCATAAAATGCAGACTTTTTAATTACCACGCATTTTTAATGCTTTATTAATAAGTCTGCATTTTGTTGAACACCAGTGCTGGTCCAACTGTGAAACAAAGTCGCTACTGTGGTAATGAGAGAAATTCTCAGTTCCTAGATCAGTGTGTTTGACTTATTTAGACAATATCTTCTTACAGTTTTAAATACTGTTCCCATAAACAGTTGAAACCGGAAATTGACATACACTATGTAAAAGTAAAAATATTCATGTTTTTCTCACTGTCTGACATGAAATCAGAATAAACCTTACCCGTTTCTGATCAATTAGGGTTTTCCAAAATTTTGATTTGCCAAATGCCAGAATAATGAGAAAGAGAGAGTTTTCTATGGCAATTTTAGTCAAAAGTTTACATACACTTCATTGTTATTTGGCAGCATTGCCCTTAAACTGTATGACTTGTGTCTAAGGTTTTGGCTATCCTTCCACAAGCTTCTCACAATAGTTCGTAGGGATGTTGGCCCACTCCTTCTGACAGAACTGGTGTAACTGAGCCATGTTTTTAGGTCGCTTTGCTCGCACCTGCCTTTTCAGCTCTGCCTATAAATTTCAATATGATTGAGATCAGGGCTTTGTGTTGCTCACTCCAAAACATTGACTTGGTTATCCTTAAGCTACTTTGTAACCAGTTTGGCAGTGTGCTTTGGGTTATTGTCCATTTGGAAAACCCATTTCTTTCCAAGCTTTAACTTCCTGGCTGATGTTTTGAGATGTTGCTTCAGTGTTGCCGCATAATCTTCTTTCCTCATGAGGCCATCTATTTTGTGAAGTGCACCAGTCCCTCCTGCAGCAAAACAACCTCACAACATGATGCTGCCACCCCCGTATTACATAGTTGAGATGATGTTCTTAGGCTTCCAAGCTTCTCCCTTTTTACTCCAAACGTAATGATGATCATTATGGCCAAACAGTTCAATTTTAGTTTTGTCAGACCACAGGACAAGTATCCAAAAATGTTCCTGTGTGCATTTGCAAACATTAATCTGGCTTTTATATGCTTCTTTTGGAGTAATGGCTTCTTCCTGGCAAAGTGGCTTTTCAGCCCATGTTGATACAGTACTCGTTTCACTGTGGATAATGACACAATCTTACCAGCTTCCGCCAGCATCTTCACAAGGTCTTTTGTTTTTTGGTCTTGGGTTGATATGGACATGTCGGACCAAAGCACATTCATCTCTGAGACTCTTCCTAATATCTTGTCTGATTTCTTTAGACTTTACCATCATGTTACACACAGAAGCAGTGTGTTTCTGGTGTGCATAAAAAATACCCTAAGAGATTGTATGCTCTTGCGAGCAAGGCCCTCACACCATGTGTCTCATCTATAAGTAGCTTTTCATTGTGCAATGTATGTTTTTTTGTCTGTACCTACTACTTCCAAATTGTAAAGTACTGCGGAATATGTTGCCACTATATAAATAAAGGTTATTATTATTATACATCCACAGGTATGTCTTTAATTAACTTAGCTGTTGCCAATAAATCATAAGTTTCCAAAGACATGACCTCATCATATGGGCTGTCCCAAATTGTTTAACAGTATAGTAATCCTAGTGTATGTAAACGTTTGACTTTGCAGAAAGTAATAAAAATGCTTTTGAAAATTTCCCCTCTCTCATTATTTTGACATTTGGCAAATGTAAATAATTTTGGTTCCTAATTTACCTAAAACGGGGAAGGTTTATTCTGATTTCATGTCAGATAGTGAGAACAACATGCATATGTGTCTTTTTATGTAGTGTATGTAAACTTCTGGTTTCAACTGTACATAGCAGTTGACAGTGTGGGGTCCTTCTCTAAGATAAAATATTATCCATAGGAAAGATCACAATAAAAAAAACTATCTCCAGAAACATGTGCCCTAAGATAAAGATTCGAGTTTGCTTAGTTGCTCACATTAGCCCACATTTATAAAAAAATGTCCTTGTGAAAAGTGTCTTAGAAAGTGTTGCACCAAAGTTGAGTTGATACTTATGTTTGAAAGTGTCTCACGGTACTTTATAAATGTGTCACATCATAACACAGACTGAAAATTGCATGAACTGTGACACTTTTGGCATGACAGCTACATAAATGTGTCATATCGTATGAATTGGTATAAACATGCGCCCTGTTGAATGGCACACACGAGAGTGTCAGTCTTGTTGGATGGACCCAACAAGAATATGTCAGATAGGGTGTATGGCATTATTTCTGTCTTAACCTACAACAGAAAACTGGAGCGGCAACTTTAATAAATCTGGGCCAATATGTGTACAAATGTTTTTCTCGATACAAATGAATTTGAATATCTATGTGTACATGACAAGCAAATTTCCAATAGCAGGAACGCTGAGCAAAGAATAAAAATTAAAGAAAATTGAGTAAATTGAAGAATTTAAAGCGGTTGTTCAGCTCATTAAAACTAGCATCAAACAGGGAAAGGATGAGAAAAAATAGAAAACAAAAAGTAACAATCTCTGGGGCTGCTCTGAAGCCTTCACTTCTTGTGCCACAGGAGGGGTCTGTGCTCCATTTACTCACTGTAGAGCACAAGCCTTTCCTATGTGTCGGGACAAAAACCAAGAAGAGGCAGTTCCAGAATTACAGCGGTAGGGGACTGGGAGGTATGTAAATTCTGGCCCCATTTGACCATTATTTTAATAAAATGGACAATCCCTCAAAAGGAACGTTTCCAAATTAAACATGTATGGCATTTTTATAAGAGTTCATAAGACCAAAGGTCCAATGACCCCCATTGTATTCTGTGAAATGGCTACTGCAACTCCCTTTGTCTCAGAAATGTCTGAATATAAAAAACCCTTCAACCCAAGATTGTCCCTATTTTTAGCTTTTATACTTGTTTATTATCAGCTTAATCTAATGTGAACCACAAATAGGGGCCAGTGATACATTATTATTGAGGCCAAAGCAGCAGATTTTAAATTACAGATTAATCGCTCCAGGCTACTAAACCCAGGTACTGAAATTGGGCAACCCTGTAGGTGGTCTTTAACTTCATTAACATTCTCCAGTTTTTAAACTCACGCAGTATCTGTTTCAAATTCCCATCTTGTCAAACTGATACATTAAAAACTCAGGGGCTTTGTTTCTTAAAATGAGGGTGTCAATGGTTTGCAAGTCAGGTGGAAATACTCCGTGGGTTGTGTGTGTTTTAAGCATTTAAGTTTATGAATTTGTTACCATTGTCCCCGTCCATGTATTTGCTTTAGTTTCCTTCATAGCTCATTGTTCACAAAGCACTTCCAACAGGAAGCACTTCATGTAATTGGCTTCCTGATGAAGTTAAGAAAAGTTGATTTTTTTTTTATTGTTTTTGTACATGACACGTGTTACCAAATTCAACAACTATTACTGTTAAGGTGGTTATACAGTCAATTGATGGCTTATCCGAAAGAAAGACCAGCAATATTAAATCAGCAGGGGTTTGAATACCCTCCCCCACCACCTCCCATCAATCAGCTTATTGAAGGGGACACTTGTGCAAGTGTTGCAGCCTTTTCAATATTTACATATGTTTATAATTGTAATTGCTGTATATTACTCTACTTGCCACAAGAATTTTTTTCACATAAGGACAGGCACGTTGTCTTCTGCCTAGGGGTTATTTGGTTTCCTCTGGATCAACCTTGCAGGATAATGAATTGAACTAGGTGGTCTTTTTTAAGCCTACTACTTTACAAACTATAAAGTATTAGCAGTGCATTTGCACTACACACTAATCAATATGGTTGTGTGATCTCATTAGTGTCCCTTGCTAACATACCAGTCAGCAGGCAGCTTAACATAGATGTCCTGCATTTTTCGGTCCTAATGCAAAGCAATATTTATGGTAAATGTTAGTCTTATAGCTTGTTTAACTGTGTACCAATGTCTAAGGCCATGTCCACACGGCAGTGGCCAAAAAACGACATGAAAACCAAATCCTGAAAACGTTCATAAAACTGAGTTTTTAGTCCATTGCTTGTCAAATGCTGCTGAAAAAATGTCTGTTTTCGGTGCGCTTTGCATTTTTTGCGTGTTTTTGTGCGGTTTTTTTGGCGCTTTTTTTGTGGGCGGAAATGCACAGCATTAGATTTGCTTTGTATTTCTGCAAAAAAGTTGCAAAAAACGCCCAGCGCTTTACATAGACTCCAATAGTAAATTTTCTGCCCTGCTCAGTCGTTTTTTGCAACATGTTTAAAAAAATGACCAGCAAATAAAACGAGCAGAAAGAGCACGTTCTGTGGAGAAAACAGAACACTTTTACTATACAAGTCTATGGGACCTCTTTTCAGTTGTTTTTTAGCGTTTTCATAAAGTGAAAAATGCTTAAAAAACTTATATTTTTGTGTGCAGTGGAGACATAGCCTAACTGTAAATGGCCATTCGTAAACAAATCGCTTCCAGAGAACTCTTATCTGCTATCTTACTGATTTACTTATTAGGAAGAAGTACTGTATGCAAACACAAAAACAGTACACAGTACAGGGTACAAACTATAACACTAGAGAAGGTACAGCAATCAAATGACAGTATTGTATTTCCTATCCAGAAATAAAGCAGATCACCTTTTTTGAGGAGGATTTGTGTGCACTAGTTTAATTCACACAGTTACATTTTTTATCTGTGTGTATCTCACCAAAATCAGACTTCATCACTCTCTCCCTATACACTGACTTCTTCCCAGGACACAGGGCATGCCTAGAAAACTCTCCTATAGAAGTTAAAGGGGTTGTCTCGCTACAATGATTGGGTTTTAATTAAAAGATCTTTAAAAAACAAGCAGCTTTGCAATATAGGTTCATTACAAATGTCCTACTGATTTTGAGCTAGCCCTGTTAGTATTACTACATCAGCTTCTCAAATCTCTATAGTAGCCGCACTGTTGATCGTTGTCTTCCTGTCTGTCAGGGCTGAATGACTCATCACCTGAAGACAGGTCAGAGCAGAGAGCCCCTCCCGCACAGAATGCTTCTGTAGTGTAGGGAGGAGGAGGGAGGACTCTGGCGTCTGTGTCCTTACTGCCTGGATTAACCCTGTGTGTGCCTGCTTCCTCCTGCTCTATAAAACAGATAGATGTGACAGCAGTGACCCGTCTGTTACTATAATCATGATATGTCTTTGGAACTGTGACTATAAATAATACTAAAAGAGATCAGGCATGTGAAATACTTTATGTTTTCCAGTATTAGTGAGACATCCTGAGTATAGTAACACTGCCCTTGTTGTTGCTGGAGATGTGGAGACTTGTAAGCTAAGCAGGGGATATAGGAACACATGCATCCCCTCTGCTCTATAAGCACACAGCTTCATATTCCTCTCTACACTCCTAGATCAGCCCTCTCCTACACCAGTACAGGTACAAACATAACACTAAGAAGGTACAGCAATCAAATGCAGTATTGTATTTACTATCCAGAAATAAAGCAGTAGCTCTTTGTTGGATGGGATTGGGTGCAGAGTTATTCACACAGTTACATTTTATCTGTGGTATCCACCAAATCAGACTTTCACTCTCTCGCCTATACACTGCTGAAAACTCTATATAAATGTTAATGGTTCTGCTCTTGTTCACAGGCCCCTATGTCCATGTCGCTGCTGTAAAGCATCTCTGTAAATGCTATCAAAAGCAGCTCAGGCAAGACCATATTGTAAGTTTAACATTCATTGCTGATTTCTTAATACAGTGAAATAAATAATTTGATCCCTTGCTGATTTTGTAAGTTTGCTCACTGACAAAGACATGAACAGTCTATAATGATTCTGTGAGTGATTGGGAGAAGGTGCTGTGGACAGATGAGACAAAATTTGAACTCTTTGGCATTAACTCAACTCGCCATCTTTGGAGAAAGAGAAATGCTGCCTATGACCCAAAGAACATTGTCCCCACTGTTAAGCATGGAGGTGGAAACATTATGTTTTGGGGGTGTTTCTCATCTAAGGGCACAGGGCTACTTCACCGCATCAATGGGAGAAATGGATGGAGCCATGCACTATAAAATCATGAGTGACAACCTCTTTCCCTCCACCAGGACATAAAAAATGGGTCATGGCTGGGTCTTCCAGCAAGACAATGACCCAAAACATACAGCCAAGGCACCAAAGGACTGGCTCAAAAAGAAGCACATTAAGGTCATGGAGTCTCCAGACCTTAATCCCATAGAAAACTTATGGAGGGAATTGAAGCTCCGAGTTGCCAAGCAACAGTCTCAAAATCTTAATAGTTTAGAGATGATCTGCAAAGAGGAGTGGGCCAAAATTCCTGCTGACATGTGCACAAACCTCATCATCAACTACAAAAAACGTCTGACTGCTGTGCTTGCAAACGAGGGTTTTGCCACCAAGTATTAAGTTTTGTTTGCCAGAGGGATCAAATACTTATTTCTCACTGCAAAATTCAAATAATTTTATATAATTTATATAATGGGATTTTCTGGATTTTATTTTGGATATTCTATCCCTCAATGTTAAAATTAACCTACCCTTAAAATTATAGATTGTTCATTTGTCAGTGGGCAAACTTACACAATCAGCAAGGGATCAAATAATTATTTCCTTCACTATGTACCTGTAAAGCAGTTGGAATACTTTTTTGTGATACAGAGCTCCAAATCTGCTACATACAATATTAATTGGTTCTGGGACGACCATTGTATGTTGAAACCATTAGTTTGAGGTCCCAAAATGTCATTAACATAATGCACAATGAAGATTTAAATAAAATTAAGCAGATAACTAATCCAAATAAAGCAAGTCCTTACATATAACATCAGAAAGAAGTTGGAAATCACTTTTTGTTTGAGTATAGTAGCTTATCTGGGTCATGTATTTTTTTTTACAATGTACCAAAAAACAAGAAAAAGGAGCCCTTACTTGGCGCCCAAAGGAGCCACTCATCCTGGCACATGTAAAAAGCAATACAGGACATGAAGAACTGCACTGTACTGTAGAGAGGCGCTACTAGACCACCAATAACTGCACTTTACTAATACAGGGGTTTTACAAGTAAAATGTTCATGATAATCAGCTAGATCAGTGTCTGAAACATTGTTTCTTGAAACCACATTGAACATTCATGTTGAAAATATTGTTTCTATTGTTCCATAAATTTGTGTAACGGCTGTGGGTAGTGGATCCACTTGACCATCGCAAGCAGTGATATAAGACACGTCAGGGTATGGAGTCTAATGGGCCCCTGGTTTTCACCAGTGCCCGCCACTCTTGCTGCAGAGACCACCAGGTTTCTTTACCTTGATGTGGCTCGCTTGTGGTGGCAGCTGAGGTGTAGCGAGGTACAGAATCGTATGACAGGCTTGTAGTCAAGGACAGTTAAGAAGGTCAGGACAGGTGGCAGGCAAAGCATAGTCAAGGGATGGAAGCAGGAGTCACAAACACGGTAGAGGCAGACACACAAGAAGTGCTTTCTCCAAGGCAACAAGGCCACATAGATCTGGCAAAGGGGAAGGGGAAGAGGCAGGACTAAATAGGGTCAGCAGACCAGGTGATAATGAATCATCGGCACACTGGCTCTTTAAATCTTACACAGCCGGCAGATGCGCCCGCCCTCTAGGGTTGAGAGCAGCAGGGAGCGAGGAGAGGTGAGTACGAACACCAGGGCATACTCTTACAAGTGTGCCTGTGGCCCAACACGCAGGTCACGGTGCCATCTGTGTCCGGAGCAGCAGGGGGAATGGCATGGGTGCACCCGCGACCTGCTTTGCGGGGAGCAGGGACATCTGTAACAATTTGCAGCCTTTTATAAAATAGATCTCACACCACTGTAAAACTGTAGTAACTTATATAAATAAGAAATTAATAAACATATAATTTAGTACCCATAAATTAAATGTACAGTCACCATACATTTTTAACAATTTGCATTGCTACCATATATCACTGCCAGATAGATAGTCAGTGATCTCAAACCTTCTCGTTAAAACTAAAATATATATATTTAAATGTGAAAAAAAATGTGAAATGAAAAATACCATATATATTAGCACTTGCCTATTTATACACTGTGTGTCCACCATTTGTTTGCTTGAAAAAGGCTCTATAAGGAGCCAAAACGTCGCCTGTGGATATGGAATAAAGCTCCACTTTTATATATATTGTAGGAAGGCACAAGGTGCGGTAGTGGACGGACGTTATGTGTCACCGATCTGCCTAAGATATAAAGCCCTAAGAAATAAAGCCCTGTTATTCTGGTGTCAGCGGCAATAGGCCACTGACACACGTTTTGTATTTGTAGCATGGCAGTAATGCCGTGATCCGGGTCGGGCTTTATTGGAGCAGTCTGTAGAGTTGGGTGGGACGGGCTGCTCCCACATCCAGTCCTGGGCTTACCAACCCAAATATAAGGCCAGCAGGCTCAGGTGGAAGGGGGTTTTGGTTCCATTCCTTTTGAAACTGCTCAGTGAGTGAGCAGTGGTGAGAGAGCCAGAGCTGGGCCTTGATAACCGTGGATGTACGACAGAGACCGGCATACGGTATTGTGACTGGAAACAAGGACTGTGATTTATGTTTGTTTTTGGCTGAAGCAAGCCCTGCTGTTTATTTTCCTTGTTTATAAAACCGATGCCAATAAACCCTGCAGTATTGCACGTTTAAGGACTGCCTCCGTTTGAGCTGATTCCCACAATTGGTGGAGGATGCGGGCAACATCCTGGTGTAAGAGGCTGCATGTCCTGGATTAAGGCAGCTGCTACGTTTAAAACCCAAACAAGTGAAATGGAGGAGCACCTGGTGCAGGTGAGCACTCAGCAGCAACAGGCCCATGCTGAATCTGTGCGTCACAGCAGAGACCAACCAGCTCCTAATCAGGCAGATGGTCATCATGGAGGAAGCGATTCAAAACAAGGATGCCCCGGCTACACCCCGTCAGGAGGACGGACAGCAGGCGCGGAAGAGGGTACGAGACGCCCTGCAGAAGATGACCCCAGAGGACGACGTGGAAGCCTTCCTTACCGTCTTCGAGCGGGTGGCTGAACGGGAGAGACTACCAGCTCCGCAGTGGGCAGAGGTTCTGGCCCCGTTTCTCACTGGCGAGCCTCAAAAGGCTTACTATGACTTATCTCTGCAGGATGCCAGGGAGTACCCTCGACTCAAGTCGGAAATTCTGGCGCGCCTGGGCGTGACGGTCGCAGTCCGGGCACAAAGGGTGCATCAGTGGGGATACAGGAGGGACCGGCCCCCGAGGTCCCAAATGTTTGATCTCCTGCACCTCATCCAGAAATGGCTGCAGCCGGAGGTCTGTTCCCCAGCCCAGATGGTAGAGAGGGTCATGATGGACCGCTTTGTGCACGCTCTTCCCAAGCCAGTGCAATGCTGGGTGGCGCAAGGGAATCCCCAGACGGCAGATGACTTAATCGGCTTGGTAGAGAGATATCAGGCCATGGAAAATTCCCTGGCTGATCCAGGACCCTCTGCCTCTCCCTACTGGCAGACCCCGACTGACCCAGGAAGTCAAAGAAGCGGTACTAAGCTTCCTAGAGATGCCCGTCCTAAGGCCAAGGCCCTGCCAGTGCCGACATCCCGACCCCTGTCCGGGACATTATCTGCTGGAGATGCCATGCTGTGGGACATGTGGTGGCCCGGTGCCCCCTTGGCTCGGAAACGATGGACTGTTCCGTGGGGCGGCGTACGTCCCTGTTGGCGCTTCCCACATGCACAGCCGGGTTGGACACTACCAAGGGACCTCCACTCTGTCCCATCAGGGTGAATGGCACCCCTGTAAGGGGACCTGGACTCGGGAAGCTTGGTTACTCTCCTGACAGCCAGTATTCCCCATGTTTTGCTCCCAGGGAAAACTTTGGGGGTCACCTGTATACATGGGGATACCAAATGTACCCCGTGGCCCAAGTAACTTTAAAATCCGATGGGGGTACGGTGTCACACCATGTAGGCATCGTGCGGGGATTATTGCACGAAGTTATAATTGGCCGGGACTGCCCTCTCTTTTGGGGACTGTGGGAAGGTGCCATACAGCAAAAACACCCCAAAAACCCAGACAGTCCTGAGAGCACTGACCATGAAGTGGTCCCCGAGTTCCCGTTCTCCGTCATGGTAGGGGATGGTGAGGGGGAGGCAACCCTTGATGAGACACTGCCAGACCTGGGAGTATCTAGGGGAAATTTTGGGACGGCCCAGCTGAGGGATGAGACCCTAAAAGGGGCCTTCAACAGCGTGGTGGTACTTGATGGGGTACCCCAAGAGTCAGGGGCTGAGGAAAGATTTCCCCATTTTGCCGTAAATCAGAATTTGTTGTACCGGGTGACCAAAATCCGTGAAGAAGTGGTGGAACAACTTCTGGTTCCCACACCATACAGGCGGATGGTAATGGATCTGGCCCACAGTCACGTGTTGGGGGGACACCTGGGGGCCGATAAGACCGTAGAAAGAATTCTACACAGATTTTACTGGCCAGGGTGCTACCGGGAAATCCGAGACTACTGCCAGTCCTGTCCCCAGTGCCAGATCACCTCCCCTGTTGCCAGTTTTCGCAGCCCACTAATACCATTGCCTATTATCGAGACACCCTTTGAGAGAGTAGCAATGGATTTAGTAGGGCCCGTGGTAAAGTCGGCTAGAGGACACCAGTATATTCTGGTCGTCATGGACTACGCCACCAGGTACCCAGAAGCTGTACCCCATAGAAATGCTTCCTCCAAGGTAATTGCTAGGGAGCTATGGCACATTTTTTACAGAACGGGCTTGCCGAAAGAGATCCTGACGGATCAAGAGACCCCGTTTATGTCGAGAGTTATGCAAGATCTTTGCAAGGTCCTGAAGGTGGCCCAACTACGCACCTCTGTGTACCACCCCCAGACAGATGGCTTGGTGGAACGTTTCAACAAGACCTTAAAGGCCATGTTGAAAAAGGTAGCAGAGAAAGATGGCCGAGACTGGGACTACCTGTTGCCATATCTCCTGTTCTCTATCCGAGAGGTTCCCCAAGCCTCCACAGCTTCTCCCCCTTTTGAGTTACTCTATGGCAGGCAATCCCAGGGGACTATTAGACATTGCCAAGGAGACCTGGGAGAGTGAGGTCACGCCCCCATAAAATCGTCATTGGAGCATGTCGCACAACTAACAGGAGCGGAATCACTCAGGTACTCCCTATTGTTAAGGAACACCTCTTACAGGCGCAGGAGCGCAAGCAAGGTGTTACAACAGGTCTGCCGCGTGGGGACCGTTTAGGCCAGGGGACAGGGTCCTATCTTAGTACCAACGTTGGAGAGCAAGTTCCTGGCGAAATGGCAAGGTCCCTATGAGATTGTTGAGAAGCTGGGGGAAGTCAACTATCGGGTCCATCAGCCAGGGAGAAGGAAGCCCTACCAAGTATACCAATTTTAACTTGCTCAAGCCATGGAAAGATAGAGACCCCCCGGAGACATCTTGCTTGGTGTCCCAACCAGAGACCAGTATAGAGGCAGTAAAGATCGCAGAGACACTATCTCCTTCTCAAATCCAACAGTGTAGACAACTGCTGCAACAAAATAGGGACTTATTCACAGAGGCACCAGGGCTAACCCATGTTGTAGAACATGAGATCGTCACAGAGCCTCAGGTGAGAGTGAATTTAAAACCTTATAGGATTCCCGAGGCCCGTAGGAAAATTGTGGCAAAGGAAGTGCAGAGAATGCTAAAATTAGGGGTGATAGAGGAGTCTAGGAGCGGATGGTCCAGCCCCATCGTGTTAGTCCCTAAGCCTAACGGTGAGTGGCGCTTCTGCAACGACTACCGCAAGCTAAATGAAGTATCGAAGGTCGATGCATACCCCATGCCCCGGGTAGATGAGCTTATTGAGAGGCTAGGACCCGCCCGGTATATCACCACCCTAGACCTGTCCAAGGGGTATTGGCAGATCCCCTTAGCAAAGGAGGCCCGAGAGAAAACAGCCTTTTCCACACCAGACGGGTCCTTCCATTATGTAAGAATGCCGTTTGGGTTACAGGGGGCCCCCGCCACCTTCCAAAGGGCTATGGACAGGATCTTAGGTCCCCACCGGGCATATGCGTCAGCTTACCTTGACGACATAGTCATCTTCAGCCGAGATTGGGAGAGTCACCTTAAGAAGATCCAAGCTGTCCTAGATGCGCTAAGGAAAGGTGGGTTCACCATAAACCCTAGTAAGTGCGCCATCGGGATGGAAGAGGCCCGTTACTTGGGGTATGTCGTGGGAAGGGGGGAGATAAAGCCCCAAGTAAACAAGATAGAAGCAATCCAAAACTGGCCCCGCCCACTTACCAAGAAACAAGTGAGAGCGTTTCTGGGAATCGTGGGGTATTATCGGCAGCAGAGGGCAGCACCCTTGACGGACCTGATAAAGGGGACTAAGTCTGCCATGGTCAAATGGTCCCAGAGGCTGAAGTGGCCTTCCAAAACTTGAAAGTAGCCCTGTGTAGACAGCCATTTTAGTGGCCCCGGATTTTTACGCGAGAATTTAGTAGTACAAACGGATGCCTCAGAGGTTGGCCTAGGTGCGGTAATGTCCCAAGTTATCAATGGGGAGGAACATCCCGTGAGTTTTCTGAGCAGGAAGCTGTCCCCTGCCGAGCGGAATTACGCCATTATTGAGAGGGAATGCTTAGCCATTAAATGGGCACTAGATTCTCTCCGGTATTACCTCCTGGGTCGGAAATTTAGGCTGGTGACTGATCATGCCCCGTTAAAATGGCTAAGGGAGAAAAAGGGCAACAATGCCAGGGTCACCCGTTGGTTCCTGGCCCTGGCGGATGTTAATTTCTCGGTGGAGCACAGGCCGGGCAAGCTGCAGGGGAATGCAGATGCCCTGTCTAGGGTACATAGTTTGATGGCTGAAGGTGCCCAGTCCCCCGGCATTGGGCAGAGGGGGGGGGTATGTAGGAAGGCACAAGGTGCGGTAGTGGACGGACGTTATGTGTCACCGATCTGCCTAAGATCGGTGAAATAAAGCCCTGTTATTCTGGTGTCAGCGGCAATAAGCCACTGACACACGTTTTGTATTTGTAGCATGGCAGTAATGCCGTGATCTGGGTCGGGCTTTATTGGAGCAGTCTGTAGAGTTGGGTGGGACGGGCTGCTCCCACATCCAGTCCTGGGCTTACCAGCCCTATATAAGGCCAGCAGGCTCAGGTGGAAGGGGGTGTGGTTCCATTCCTATGAAAACTGCTCAGTGGAGTGAGCAGTGGTAAGAGAGCCAGAGCTGGGCCTGGATAACCGAGGATGTACGATAGAGACCGGCATACGGTATTGTGACTGGAAACGAGGACTGTGATTTATGTTTGTTTTTGGCTGAAGCAAGCCCTGCTGTTTATTTTCCTTGTTTATAAAACCGGTGCCAATAAACCCTGCAGTATTGCACGTTTAAGGACTGCCTCCGTTTGAGCTGATTCCACAAAAAAATATAAAATATAAAAATATACATATATATAATATATATTTCATATATATATTGTGGCGGACCGGCTACATGGTAGTTGCCTGTTTCTGTCATAGGTGGAGATATACACAGTGGTATATGGACCATGCCACCCATAGGAGAGTGGCCCTTGGTGGAATAAGACCAGTCCCTATGATTTGTCGCCACACTAAGTGCTGGAAAAGGTGTATCGTTAGTTTGGGCTTTTCAGCCGTTCTTTGGGGTCGGCTATCATTGGGAGTAGACAATGTGATCCGAGTGGTGTCATCCCCATGTTCCCACATTCCATCTTCTGGTTCCAGCCAGGTATTGGGTTTCATCTGAGCACCTATTAAAGCCTCCACTACTGAATCATGGGGCGTGGTTTGCTGCCAGACCTGGGAGCAGCCTGGATCAGGAGACAGAGGCTCTGGCCCCAAGAGGTTTGGAAAAAGCCGGGACCCAGTGGAAAACTGGGAGAAAGTGGTTTGGTGAGACCCGGACTTTAGGTCCTGTTCACATGTGAGAGAGGGACTCTTTACCACAGGTAAGGTTAGTGGCCAGACGGCCAAGGTTTTATTTATGTTTTTCTGCCTATATACTGTGCCTCAATAAAGCTGGTGAGGCAGTGTTAAACGGAAGACCTTGGTCCAGTTTGCCATCTGTCTTACCAAGGGCGGCGATCCTGCGAGCTGAATGAACCCCGGGCCGAACCAAGATGCTGGTCCAAAATGTGATGGAGTCTTACATTATATATATATACACTATATATATATATATATATATATATATATATATATATATATATATATATATATATATGAAAATGGCACCCATCCACTACACTGCAGAGTACAGGACAGTGGAATGATTTTGGATGAGATGACTTCCTTCCTCGGCTACACTAGTGAGTTGATGGCATGGTAACAATCTCCCTCAACCCTCACCCTTTGGAGGTAGCAGTAAACACATTTACATAATGTTACCTTGTTCCATCGCAGGGATGCCTTGGATACCTTCTTCACAGCATCCCTACAGATACTAAGAAAACTAAGATCCACAGAAAACTAAGGTCTGAAAATAACCTTTCTGTGCGTTTATCCAGCATTTTTCCCGCAGTTTTACAGCTTTTTGATGTGGGCACTGAATGCAGCGGGAGCAGTCAGCCACAGGTGGTGAACCAGGAACAGCTGAGTCAGTCATGCAGGTTGGTGTAGCAAGAGCCTCTCTACACTACACTGATGAGTAGAGGGTAAACTGAAGTGAGTTTGGATTAGACAGTTTCTTTCTGTTCCCCCCACCACCACTTTGTCCGGCGCACATACTGTACATTCTTCTGTTGCTATTTTATGTAGACACTGACAGTGAATGTATAAGTAGCCATACTCTGCTACACAGGTGAGTATGTGGTGCTGCATAATTCTCTCACAATCACCACCGCCTGTCTAAAGGGGCAAATGCAGGATTTTCAAGGAGGCCTTTCCACCTACCATCTTACTTACATAAGGTTTCCTAGCTCCATTGCAGGTATCCATTAAGATCTCTTTTGCACAGAGCCACAGGAGACAAAGGTCAGAAAAAAAACTTTTTGTGCATTTCTCCAACAATTTTTTTTCCTGTTTCTTAATTCCCCTGTACCAAATATATGAGCCAAAGTAACAGAGGGAATACAACCCCCAGTACTGACTGCAGAGCTGATCTGAAACTGACTGCCAGCTCTCCACTCTTGCAGCTTCACAAATTACCTGCCTCACATGCCTCCTCCTCTCTCATATATAGCCTGCTGCACATATTTCATGAGTAGTACCTATTTCACACAACTGCTGTGGCCCCCTCACTGACCTTCATTCTCCTGTCTTCACAAACTCCCATTCTTCCCCCTGTTACTACATACATTGCTCCTCCTTCTCCCCCTCTGTGGTGTTATGCAGTGTAGTGTAATTATACTTGTAGGAACTGTAATAACATCATAGTGACATCACTGTTAGGGCCAATTATACCTACAGTGCAAGCAGGAGTGGAGGGCTCAAAATATGGGATAATATCTGCAGCCCCTCTGCTCTCCCCTCCTCTCTCACTGCCCCCACAAACTTCTCAGCTGTGTCTGCATCCAGATGCAACTGCATGGTGGCAGTATTTCTGTTATAAATCTAAGAAAATATTCTATTTAGCACAAACAGTGCCTTTGAATGGAAACAATGATGAAACCACAGAAGAATATATAGCCAAGTTTGTATCTTCAAACTGACCATAGACATAAAACAAAGGTCTTCCAAAGGATCTTTAAGCAGAAAAACTGGCAAATTCCCCATTAACATGCTTATCTTTCGTTGCTAAAAATACAAATGCTTAGCTTGGACAAAATAACAGAACCTGGCAGGAAAACTTGAACCTATGACAAGCTTTTTTCTTCTTGACATAAGTTATGGTGTATGGGTCGAATCAGACCAATGATCAATCGATTATTGGTGAACTCTGTTGAATGTTAATCTTTAACAACAGATTTATATCAACTGGTGTCTTCTGACTAAATTAATTTTTACATAAACATTATCACATCTTTGCAACATAAAAATTCCCATCTGATACAGAAGATGGTTTAGATAAACTTTGTAGAGCTGGATATATGCATTACATCAAAATCAATAGAACTTTTTAGCTGATGATCCAATATCTACATGGCCTTCTGAAGGTACAGTTGAAACCAGAAGTTTACATACACTATATAAAAAAAGACACATTTACATGTTTTTCTCACTATCTGACATGAAATCAGAATAAACCTTACCCATTTCTGGTCAATTAGGAGCCAAAATTACTTATATTTTGACAAATGCCACAATAATAATAAGAGAGAGAGAATTTTAAGGCATTTTTACTGCTTTTTGCAAAGTCAAAAGTTTACATACATTTCATTAGTATTTGGTAGCATTGCCCTTAAACTGTATGACTTGGGTCAAACATTTTGGGAACCCTTCCCCAAGCTTCTCAGAATAGTTGGTATGAATCTTGGCCCATTCCTCCTGACAGAACTGGTGTAACTGAGCCATGTTTGGAGGTCGCCTTGCTCTCACCTGCCTTTTAAGCTTTGCCCATAAATTTTCAATAGGATTGAGATCAGGGCTTTGTGATGGCCACTCCAAAACATTGACTTGGTTATCCTTAAGGCACTTTGTAAACAGCTTGGCAGTATGCTTCGGGTCATTGTCCATTTGGAAGACCTATTTCCACCCAAGCTTTAACTTTGTGGCTGATGTCTTAAGCTGTTGCTTTAGTATTGCCATATAATCTTCGTTCCTCATGATGCCATCTATTTTGTAAAGTGCACCAGTCCCTCCTGCAGCAAAACAACCCCACAACATGATGCTGTCACCCCCGTGTTTCGCAGTTGGGTGTTCTTAGGCTTCCCAGCATCTCCCTTTTTCTTCCAGACATAAGGATGGTTATTATGGCCAAACAGCTCAATTTTAGTTTCATCAGACCACAGGACATGTCTCCAAAAAATGTAGGTCTCTCCTGTGTGCATTTGCAAACATTAATCTGGCTTTTATATGTTCTTTTTGGAGTAATGGCCCCCTTTTCCTGGCAGATTTGGCTTTCGCACATGTTGATCCCAGAAACCAATGTGGATAATGACACAATCTTACCAGTTTCTGCCAGCATCTTCACAAGGTCTTTTGCTTTTGTTTTTGCACATGTTGGACCAAAGCACATTCATCTCTGAGACACAGGACCCGTCTCCTTCCTGAGTGGTATGATGGCTAGGCATTCAAATCTAGTTTTTTCTTGCATATTTGTTTGTACAGATGAACGAGGCACCTTCAGGTATCTGGAAATTGCACCCAAGGATGATCCAGACTGTGCAAGTCCACAATTCTCTTCCTGATATCTTGGCTGATTTCTTTAGACTTTCCTATGGTGTCACACACAGAAGCAGTGTGTTTCGGGTGTGCTTTAAAATACATCCATAGGTCTGTCTCTAATCAACTTAGATGTTCCCAATAAACCTCAAAAGCTTCCAAAGACATGACATCATCATATGAGCTGTCCCAAATTGTATAAAGGTATAGTAATCCTAGTGTATGTAAACTTTTGACTTTTAAGAATGTAATAAAAATGTCTTAAAAATTATCTCTCTCTCTCTTGGTAATCCTAATTGACCTAAAACTGGTAAAGTTTATTTTGATTTTATGTCAGATAGTGAGAAAAACATGCATATGTGTCTTTTTATATAGTGTATGTAAACTTCTGGTTTCAACTGTGGGTGTAAAAGGAAATATTAACTTATCATATTGGATTTAAACATGCCCAACACCTTATAGCCACAGGAAATGA
Source organism: Phyllomedusa bahiana (assembly GCA_025379985.1). Taxonomy (NCBI): domain Eukaryota; kingdom Metazoa; phylum Chordata; class Amphibia; order Anura; family Hylidae; genus Phyllomedusa; species Phyllomedusa bahiana. The sequence continues at coordinate 20,608 of JAODAL010039092.1, forward strand.
GCTGCTGCCAGAGGGCTTTGGCAGAATTATTCCCTTTCTCCCATGGAATTAGGATGAATACCCACCCTTCTGTATTATTTGACAATTTTTTCAGATATATTCAGTTTACATAGTTTGTATGTTTATATGTACCTGATTGTTCCTCGATTTAATAGATGTCATCTATATGAAACTATAGATTTATTAAGAAGGTTTAGAAATTTCTATGAATGGCAGGAACTCTCCTGTCATTTCATTTTCTATTGCTTATTAGGTCAGTAGGAGTTTCTGTGTTATGTCTGTCTTCTGTTGTCTGTGTTTGTTTGGAGTGGTTGCATGGCAATGGCTCAGAATCCTTGCATGTCAGCTGACCTGGGTGCGTACATGAGCTCATTAACTACTTCTGTCTCCATAATGCTCAGCTGAAAATGGCAGTCTGATGCAGAGTATAGAAACATGGGTCCTGTCTAGTCCTGATGTGTTGGATGGTTCTTTCTTGTAGTCTGTTGTCTTGTTCAGAAGTATCATGTTGCTTTTTTGTCTCAATTTTGTTTGGTCAAATTTTGGAGTTGGTAGTTTTTGAGAAATATACAGTATATCTGTTTATCTAGTTTCTGTTGGGCCCTGCTCGTGACTTGCTGTGTCCTAAAACCACTTTCTGTGTTAGTGTCAGTTGTAGCTTAAGGCATGGTTGAGAGAAAGGCTTTAGGGTTAACTTTATCCGCCTGCTGTCCATTTTCTGAATCATCAAGCTGTGAGTCTTTTGGATTGATATGCTTCAAATTGCTATATCTTGTGACTGCTGTTGTACTTCCCTGTTTTGCTTGTTGTTGTTTGGTGTCCACCAGCATCATCATAGAAAGAAATTAATAGAAATAGAAATTAATGTTTTTTTTCTAATGGAAAAGAACTGGTTTTTGGTTAGTAATTTCCTATATATTATAAACTATCATTTGGCTAAAAAACATCTGTGTAGTAAAAGCATTATTGGACAGACTTCAAAACTGGCATACCTGTCTACCAATCCCATGTAGTATTTCTTAAGTAATGGTAAAAGCAGGGGATCACCCGTGGAACTGCTTGTCCTGTTAAGTACACATTTGGATCCGAAATCGTAATAAAAGAAAAACCTTCTGTTAAAATTCTATAAGATCCCTATTTAATATTGTGCCGGTGAGGATTTCAGGTTATTTGAGCAAAATTTTACGACAAAGTTAAAATTCGGCAATTTTTTATGTTGATCAAAAATTTTTTTAATCATGCGATAATTGGTTTTAAAATCTTCCCATCATTAAAAGATCGCCCCAAATTTTTGCCGCTTCTGTATTTTGGCGGCCCAAATCAGTTAAAAAATTGAGCAGGGTGAATGTGTGTGCGCGTCATACTGGGTGTTTTAGGGTTTTTGCGATTGGGGGAAAAAATAAATGACCTCGTTTTTCTAGAACACTTTTCTCCTGTTCACCTCAGTGTCTCTCACGTCTAGACAAAAGGGAGGGCGCTCTGCTTGGTCCCAAACGCCCACAAAAATTAATCATTTCTTCAAGAAAAGCTCTACGTTAGCGTGATCCTTACATTTAGTTGATTAAGTTGGAAGTTTTTTAGTTGGTAGAAAATTTTTAAAAAGGGAGCATCTCCCGCTGTAGTGTCAGGGGGGGGAGCGGGGGAGGGGCCCCTCGGGGGCAACACAGACAAGCTCTATAAAGAAAAAGGGATAAAGTTCACCAACCCCTAGGTTAGACATTGCACTGCAATACTTTATTATTAACATTTTTCTATTGAAATATTTCCTGGATAGGGGGCCCGCCTGAATTATATTGGGTACACACTTTTCTAGTAATGCAGTTCTTTGTTAGGTGCAAAACCCACCTTTTTTTATCAGTATACATTTCATTTGGTGTTCATTTTCAATTTTTCCATTCCCCCCTTTGTTTTATTAGCCCCCTTGCGGTAAATTAGAATCCACAATTTTGTGTACAAAAGGTTATAGGTGCCAAAAATACCTTGTATTATCCGAATCATCAGATAGTGTTTTTTTTTCACTTTTTCCCATCCAGATTTGTTCATTGAGGATCTTGCACTTTAAAGTGAATCACAATTTTGTAGTCCCCCACAGGGAAAATTTAAAGTGCCAAAAACCTTTATTATCCGAATACATTACAGAACGTTTTTTTTTCACTTTTGCCCATCCAGATTTTTTGAAGAGCCCCCTTGCCTTTAAATTTAATCCAGCAATTGTGTAGTTACCCGGGAATTGATAGGGGGCCAAAAAAAAACCTTTTTTTCCAATAATTACAGAACGTTTTTTTTCACTTTGCCGCACTACGCTTTGTTATTGAGGGCCCCTTTCACTAAATGGAATACTGCAATTTTGATCACCCCAGGGAATTGAAAGGTGCCAAAAATACCTTTTTATTATCCGAATAAATGCTGTCAGAAACGGGGAAAAGGAGGAAGTTTTAAAGGAAAATATTGCAAAATGACTGCTTTTTCAAGATTTTTACTAGCTATCAATCCCTGTATTGAGACACCCATTTAATTTCAATTAAAAAAGAGAAACAAGCAGGGGATTCCATCCCATTTTAAAATGTGTTTTTTTAAAATTAAACTACTAAAAAACTTGCATGTACAAAATAGCTGGTAAAAAAATTCCTCTGAATTGTACAAGGGAGTACAGGAAAACTGACCAGATGTAGGTTATTCAGAGGACATGGAGTATGGAGCACAGACAGAGAACAAAGTACAGAGACAATTTCCTCCAGCACGTTGAGTAAATGAGAAAAAGAATGCCAAGAAAAAGGGCACCTGGGTGGAACAGGAGTGTTAACCACCAGTATTTTCAAGTGAAGCTCAATTGGTCCGCACTCATACGGAGGGGCAAGCGCTACCCAGGACAGGGACAGTATATGTCCAGTGGTTGAAAGACTCCTATTTCCGGCACTTTTTAATCTGTGGGTCAGACAGGCTTAATGGTCATTCTGCGGTACAGGACAGATATAGTTAATGTCCAGTTCAACTAAATGGTGGTTCAAAGACTCCTTTTCCCGGCACTTTTTAATTTGGGGGTCAGACAGGTTTAATGGTCATACTGCGGTCCAGGACGATATAGTCAATGTCCAGTTCAACTAAAATGGTGGTTGAAAGACTCCTTTTTCCGGCACTTTTAAATGTGGGGTCATGCAGGTTTGGGGCTCATGCTGTGGCCCAGGACAGGTATAGTCAATGTCCAGTGAAGCTAAAATGGTGGTTGAAAGACTCCTTTTCCCAGCACTTTTGAAGCTGGGGGTCATGCAGGTTTGGGGCTCATGCTGTGGCCCAGGACAGGTATAGTCAATGTCCAGTGAAACTAAAATGGTGGTTTAAAGACTCCTTTTTCCGGCACTTTTAAATCTGGGGGTCATGCAGGTTTGGGGCTCATGCTGCGTTCCAGGACAGGGATATTCAATGTCCAGTTCAAGTAAAATGATGGTTTCAAATCATACTGCCTTCTGGCACTTTTTAATTTGTGGGTGATGCAGGTTTAAGGGTCATGCTGTGGTACAAGACAGGGATAGTGAATGGTGTGTGATTTTTTTCTGTGGCTTATATAATCTAAGTGTGTTGCCTAAGATGTAGCACGTATCCATTTGACTGTTGTGGATGTTAATTCCAGCTTCTCCAGCCCTGTTTTGGTGTAAGAATGAAGGTGTTGTTGACCTCCCATAGACTTTAATGGTCATCGATCATAATCTACTATCGACTATCGTCTATCTTGTCGATGATGGTCGACTATCGACCATCGACCGATGTCGATGGCCAACGTAATCGCTCAACACTATTCATAGTCATTAGTGCACATGAGTCAAAAGCGTTCTGTCACCTAAGCACTTACTCATAAACTGTGTATGTCAAATGAATCTGATTAAATTCCCTATTTATATGTAATAGGTAATGTTTATCCCAATCAATAAAATAAATAGAAAATCCTAACAATCACATCTACAGTACATTATATGGCCATATATATGTCCATGATGTGTATATAGTACAGATATTGGGTCTCATGTACGAAAACTGTCTATGTCTAAGACTTTCTTTGTTACCCATAGGGCTCCATTTTAATTTCATATAATGCTCTGAAAAAATTAAAGGGGAGCTTTGATTGGCTACTGTGAGCAACAAAGAAAGTCTTAGACCTAGACAATTTTCATACATGCAGCAAATGTGCTTATATATAAATTGATCACACTAACCTCAAATAACAGAAAAAATGAAGGAAACAGAAAGGGCATTGTATTGCAGTCAGAGGTGAGAATATATCCCCACAAATAAGTATATTATCATACCATTTATTACAATTAAAGATGTGCATAATACATTCCCAAATCAACAAAAGTCCACAGTGATGTCACAATTAAGTGGCATCTACCAATAGACTAAGTTCTCACCAGATTCTAGAGGTCCATGTAGGGTCCAAAAAAGTGGTACATCAGAACTCATAACTAATCCATCCTCTTGAATGAAGAATAGAATAGATGTTCAAGGGATAATATACAGGTATTCTGTTCCCCAAAGGCAAGGAATTCTTGGGAGCATCATAATTAAGTTGAAAATCCCCATAAATTCTAGCCAGCATTAAAGGGGTTGTCTCACTACAAGGATTGCTTTTTATGTTATAGTTCTTGCATAAACAAGTCACTTTGCAATATGTGTCCATTAACAGTGTCCTACCCATTATGAGATTTCCCCTCTTGTATGGGCTGCATAAGCTCCTGTGGTCGCTATAGCCTGTTTGATCTCTCCTGATAGGCTGCCAGTGCTGGTCCCTGTAGCTACAGACCTGGCTTCTACTGCAGCCTAGTAGAAGCCAGTAAACACGCCCCTGAATTCAAAGTGAAACCAAAAAAACAGGACTGAGGTAAGATGAATCAATGTAGTGAGACAACTCCTTTAATGCTAGGGTCCCAACACTTAATATATTAAGTAAAAATGGAAAAATACACCTGGAAAATAAAAATTTTTAATAATAATAATAATAATAATAATAATAATAATAATATACGTGGGCTAAAAGTAAATACACATGGGCATTTAAATATGTATATTTTAGTGCACAACTACAGAATGCAGGCAGAAAATCTTTCTGTTGGCTCTGACAATAGCATATCCAAAGATAATCCCCACAGTCAAATATATTTACCTGAAATGAAATAGAATACAAAAAAATAAGATACACATTCCTAGAATACTAATTCATGTATCTACAAGTAGTAATAAAACCATCTAAAATACATATGCAATGTACTTACAGACTGCTTATAATTAACTGCATATATTGAATACAAAATTCAATCCATTTGATTGCAGTGACTGGAGATTGTGAATTCACATTAGTTCTTTCCTTCATAAGATGGCCTCACGGTCACCCCCTCTTCTTGGTACTGAATCAATCACTCTGAACCATAATTGAGACACTGAATGACCTTTCTCTACTGTATAAAATGTCTAGCAACAGGTAAATCCAACATCCCCTATGTATTGTGCTCTTATGTTTATTAATTAGTTTGTTTATTAGTGCAATTCCATAGCAGTTTCCCCATACATAAATTCATCTTTGAGCCAGTTGCTATCTAGTGAAATGAGTAGGAGAATGTGAGCTACATCAGGAAAATTTTGCACAGACCAGGTTCAAGACTGTATTTGGGGATACCTTTTTTCAGAATGATCACTCTGCTGGTTACTGTGAGGCCTTGTCTACACAGCAATGGTTTTTGGTTGTATTTTTAAGTGGATTCAGTATTTAGATTCCGCAAAAAAACAGACTGTAAACCAGTGCCCATAGACCTCAAAAGAAAATCCAAGCTGTAGTCTACAAAGCTCGACTTTTCTATTGTCAGGTTTCCAAACCGCCGGTCTATTGAACGTGTTATATAATCCACCGTTATGGATTCTAGTCCAGTTCAATGTAATCTGGCCGTACGAAATCCGAAAACCAAACGCAAAAGCCGCAACAAAAAACCACAGTATAGCGATGTAAAATACCGTCAGATTTCTGACAACGTTTTAACATTGCTGTGTAGACAAAGCCTTAGATGAGGCTTAAATTCTCATTTAAAAAAATCTAATAACCATAAAATATCAATGAAAAATATGAGAGAATATCAGCTCACCTACTTGGTTGCACGGAGAAGTGGGAGATCCGGAGCCAGTCTCCTGCTGCATTACAGGTAAGGAAAAAATATTTGCACTCCAGCAACTTGTGAGATTTCTTTGATTCTTTAAAACTTGTAGCTTTATTAAATATATTTTAAAAGTCCATTTTCAAAAGGTCAGACATTAACAGTTCAGCAAGCGTTCCACCGACGCGTTTCGGGAGGGATGTCCTTATTCATGGTGTGATGTCAGAGTTACCTCATTTCCTTTTATATAGTGTTGGAAATAATACACTGATACAAATTAAAAAATATATGCAAACAAATAAAAACCTTTTATATTGGTATGATCGTATAATTGCTGATAATGGCTAGTACTTTAATAGTGAAACATGATATCATGGCGCTTATTTAATCCTAATGGAATTCTAGTGTTTAGGCGGAATATCCACCATGCTTCACGGGATAGAAGTTTTTTTCGTATATTACCTCCTTTTTCTGGTCTATGTACTACCTCAATTACGTTGCAGGTAAATGTGCTAGTATCTCCTGCATGACATTCATAAAAGTGGCGTGAGGCCATAGAAACATTAGCTGTAGGTGTTCTTTTTATATCTGATAGATGTCTGCAAATTCTGGTTTTTAAATTTTTGCTACTGCAACCCACATATTGTAATTTACAAAGGGAACATGTGATTAGATATATTACGTTTCTTCTTGTATTGCAATTGGCATACGTTAAAATTTTAAATTTTTCCCCTGTAACCATAGAAGAAAACTCCTTTGTGCATTGTGCATATTTGCACGTTGTGCACCTTTGTCGTCCACAGCGAAAAAAACCTTTGGTGTTCAACCAATTTTGCTGTAGCCTTTCATTTGTTTTAAAAAGGCTTGGAGACAGTAGATTCCCTAATGTGGGGGCCCTTCTTGAAATGAATCTGATATTTTTAACAGTGTCTCGCATGTTTTCTTGTCGATATAAAATGGTAGATTGTTTTTAATAATTCTAACAATTTTGTTGTATTGTGCACTATATGTTGTACTAAAGACTATATTTTTCTTTTTTGTTTCTGTTGTTCTTTCTTTCTGTCTCAATAGGTCTTCTCTTGTGATTTTAGACACTTTTTTTATGGCCTGATTTAAAGATCTTTCAGTGTAGCCTCTCTGTCTCAATCTTTTGATCACTTTTTCTTGTTGTTCTTCGAATATTTCTTTCGTGGAAGAATTACGTTTTAGGCGAATTAGCTCGCCGTATGGAATATTGTTGATTATGTGTTTAGGATGTAGAGAGTCTGCTTTTAAAATTGTGTTTTTTGAAGTAATTTTCCTATATGGAGTCACTGAAATTTGATCATTCTCTGTGCCTGAGAGTATCACATCTAAAAAAGCTATAGTGTCATTATGCCATTGTGATGTGAATTTTAAGTTGTAATCGTTATGATTTATATATTCTAGGAAGACATTCCACGATGTTTGCCCGTCCCCCTCCCACACCAGGAGGAGGTCATCAATGTACCTCCCATACCACCTGATGTGGGAGGAGAAGGGACAACCACCGGAGAATAAATATTCCTCCTCCCATGCACTCATATATATGTTCGCGAGTGCTGGGGAGCATTTGGCTCCCATTGACGCGCCTCTTCTTTGAAGATAAAATTCCCCATCAAACGAAAAATAGTTGTTTTTTAACAAAAATTCTACGCACATGACTATGAACTCATTAATGACATCTGCATAGCGGCTATGGTTCCTCAAAAATTTCTCCAATATTAAAACTGCCCTGTCATGTGGGATGGAGGGATAAAGTCCCACCACATCACACGATAGCCATGAAAAACTTTTTTTCCATTGTAGTTTAGACATAGCTGACACTAAACTTTTCGTATCACGTATATAACCAGGTGTCATGATCACAAGAGGCTGTAACAGAGTGTCTATCCAATTGCCCAATGTTTCAGTAACGGATCCGATGCCGCTTACTATAACTCTTAATGGTGGTGGGAATATCTCCTTATGTATTTTAGGGAGGGAATGCAGAATCGGGGTGATTGGTGTATGTACATATAACTTATCTGCTAACTCTTGGGTAATGGCGCCCATATATATACCTTCATCTAATAATCGTTTTAATTTTTGTTGGATTTCTTTCCCTGGGTCGCCATTTAATCGAGAGTAAGTTGTAGAATCAGATAATAAGATTTCATTTAATTTCTTATATAAACCTGCATTAATTACTACTACCCCTCCTCCCTTGTCAACTGGTCTTACAAGTAGATCCGTATTATTCTGAAGTTGTTTTAGTGCTTTTTGTTCTTTTTTATTAATGTTAGAAAAATTATATTTATGTTTTGATTCATCATTTATGTCCATATAAAGTTCTCTTAGATCTTTTTCCACATTTTCTTGAAACTCGTCCATTCCAGGGGGTCTAGATTGTAGAGGGTAAAAGCTTTCATTCTTCTTTTGAAAGACTGGACATGGCTCTACATCTTGTATGGCAGTCTCGTTCTCCAGTGTTCGCAAGAGTACCAAATTGCAGGTTTCTTCATAACTGTAAAGAGTGTCAAATTGTGGATTGAAAGATGTCATTGTTTGAGAGGGTTCTTCTGAGTTAAAGTCCATGTTATTAGACTGTAAATCATCCTGGAAAAAATGGTTTTTGATGGTTAAAAGTCTGGCGAACTTATTGACATCAAGTAGTGTTTTGAAAAGGTCAAAATTAGCAGTCGGTACATATCCCAAACCTCTTGATAGTAATGAGATTTGGGTTGCGGTAAGGATATAGCTTGATAAGTTGATAACTGGTGTTTCCATTATCTCCGTCTCCGTGTAGTCCTGGAGTTGTTTCCTATTGAGACAGAAAGAAAGAACAACAGAAACAAAAAAGAAAAATATAGTCTTTAGTACAACATATAGTGCACAATACAACAAAATTGTTAGAATTATTAAAAACAATCTACCATTTTTATATCGACAAGAAAACATGCGAGACACTGTTAAAAATATCAGATTCATTTCAAGAAGGGCCCCCACTTTAGGGAATCTACGTCTCCAAGCCTTTTTAAAACAAATGAAAGGCTACAGCAAAATTGGTTGAACACCAAAGGTTTTTTTCGCTGTGACGACAAAGGTGCACAAACGTGCAAATATGCACAATGCACAAAGGAGTTTTCTTCTATAGTTACAGGGGAAAAATTTAAAATTTTAACGTATGCCAATTGCAATACAAGAAACGTAATATATCTAATCACATGTTCCCTTTGTAAATTACAATATGTGGGTTGCAGTAGCAAAAATTTAAAAACCAGAATTTGCAGACATCTATCAGATATAAAAAGAACACCTACAGCTAATGTTTCTATGGCCTCACGCCACTTTTATGAATGTCATGCAGGAGATACTAGCACATTTACCATGCAACGTAATTGAGGTAATACATAGACCAAAGAGGAGGTAATATACGAAAAAAACTTCTATCCCGTGAAGCATGGTGGATATTCCGCCTAAACACTAGAATTCCATTAGGATTAAATAAGCGCCATGACATCATGTTTCACTATTAAAGTACTAGCCATTATCAGCAGCAATTATACGATCATACCAATATAAAAGGTTTTTTATTGTTTGCATATATTTTTAATTTGTATCAGTGCATTATTTCCAACACTATATAAAGGAAATGAGGTAACTCTGACATCACACCATGAATAAGGGACACGCCTCCCGAAACGCGTCGGTGGAACGCTTGCTGAACTGTTAATGTCTGACCTTTTGAAAATGGACTTTTAAAATATATTTAATAAAGCTACAAGTTTTAAAGAATCAAAGAAATCTCACAAGTTGCTGGAGTGCAAATATTTTTTCCTTATAAAATATCAATGTACTTCTCTATCCATATAAAATTTTAGTGAGATTAAAACTTTGTTCTATAAAAACCTCAATATTTTGAGACAGGACCCTATTCTTGCAAATATCATAGACAAGGGAGTCAAATGTGTACCTAAACGAAGCAGAACCTTGGGGTCTATGATCTCTTCTAATGTTACCACCAGCAGTGATTTACACATGACATGGCTATCTGTTAAAGGTTTTTATCCCTGTGGAGGGAATCGTTGTAATTTATGTAAGTATGTGAAAAAAAACACCACATTTAGCAATACGGAAGACACAAAAGAATACAAGATTTTCAAGTTTCTTAATTGTGACAGCCACCATGTTATTTACATGGTGGAATGCACCATGTGCAATAAAATATGTTGGCTGCACCACCAGAAAATTTAAAATTAGAATGGCTGAACACCTATACAGTATTAAAAATAAGTTGGGGCACGCATCAGGAAGCAGCCAAAATTTTTATGAATTCCCAAGGGTGCGGGTTAATTTGCCTTTTATGTATTGAATGGGTGGACAAACCTTACGTGGAGGAAGATGGCTGCAAGGTACTTTACAGGATCCCTTTTGGGATATTAAATCTGGTACAGAGTCTGCAGGACTTAATTATAAAACGTTTTTTATTATACATATATTAATTGTCCGTTTTTGGGAACCCGGGCTTTTAAGAAGTAAGATGTGAACGTTTTCCCAAGTGGAAGTGATGCAATTTACACCTAGCTGTTTATTGGCTAATATTTGTTTTTAAACCTGGAAATGTTTCCATTTAAAATGCTGTGATCAAGAGCCTTAGGGCACGAAACGCGTCTGCAAGGTTTTTTAGCCCACTTTGTACTGCTGCTACATTTTGTTAAGAATAAAGTCATTTGATACCTTCACCTTCCCCCCGGGATCGGAAGCGGTTGACGCTGTGCGACGACGCTGCTAAATTTCGCTTGGTGCATTATGGATTCTAAAAACGTTCAATGTAATTGGCCGAACAAATCGAAAAACCAATCGCAAAACCCCGCAACAAAAAAACCACAGTTGCGTGAAAAAATACCGTTGGTTTTTCTGAAACGTTTTAACTTCGGTAACAAACCCTTAGTGAGGCAAAAATTCTCTTTAAAATAAAAATCTTAACTAAGAGGGGCAATTTCTCAAAAAAATTCGGTTGGGCCATTTCGCCGAATTTCCCCGAAAAAAAATAAATTCGGTTCGAATTACTTGGGGATGAATCGCTTTAAAAAAAACGCTATTTCCAGGCTGCACAGAGCCTGCAGGGTGCTGTAGAATTTGTCCCATGTTAAAATATGCAGAGGGAGCTTGTTTGGTCTTCATACGTTGTGTTTTAGTATGACACGCCATACTGCGCCGCTTTTAAAAACGCTTAACTAAAAAAAATTTCCCGGGCATTTAAGAGGACAAAACGACCAAAAAACTCAAGCGGGAATGTAGCCTGATAAAGTCTCCAGCGAAAGCGGGAAAAAAACAAGTGAAGCTCAGGTGGCAACTTAGTGACAGAGTGTGGAGGTGACGGCGGCAGCACAACTGAGGTAGAGAGGGCACAAGACATTCGGAGGTGGAAAAAAAGGAGTAGGCCACGGGTGGCACAATGACACAGTGTGGGGTTACGGCAGCAGAACAGGGGTCAACAGGGGCACAATGACATTCTGGGGGGGCAAAAACGTATAGGCACAGAGGGGCAAAATGACACAGTTGGAGGTCACGGCAGCAGAGCATGAGGTCAGGGCAGTGGCAAATGAATTCTGGAGGTGGCAAAAAACAGGGTAGGCCACAGAGTGGCAAAATGCACGTGTGGGGTCATGGCAGAGGAAAAGCATGGGTCAACGTGGCAAAATGACACAGTGGGAGGGCCGGCAGCAGCGCATGGGGTCAGGCCAGGGCCAATGACATTTGTAGGGGGCAAAAAACGGGTAGGCCACAGAGGGGCACAATGACACAGGTGGGGTCGGGCACAGCACATGAGGTAGACAGTGCACAATGACACAGGGTGGAGTTGACGCATCAACACCATGGGGTCAGGCAGGGGCACAATGACTTTTGGAGGTGGCAAAAAACAGGATGGCCCAGGGGGCACAATGAAGGAGTGGAGGGACGGCGGCAGGGGGCAACAGCATGAGGTCAAGAGGGGCACAATGACACAGTGGGGGGGCCGGCAGCAGAGCATAAGGTCAGGCATTGGCACAATACATTCTGGGGGAAAAACAGTAGTGGGCCCACGAGGGGCACAATGACAGAGAATGGGGCACAGCAGCACAGATGGGGTCAGAGATGGCAAAATGACACCGTGTGGAGGGCACGGCGCACAGTAATGGGGTCGACAGGGGCACAATGACACAGTGTGGGGGCACGGCAGCGCAGCTGAGGTCAGGCATGGCACAATGAATTCGGGGAGGTGGCAAAAACAGGAGTGGGCCAAGGGTGCCAAAAAATGACACAGTGTGGGGGTCAGTCACAGCGCATGGGGTCAACGTGGCACAATGACACAGTGTGGAGGGCACGCCGCAGCAGTTGGGGTCAGGCAGTGGCAAATGACATTCGGGAGGGGGAAAAAACGGGGATAGGCCACAGAGTGGCACAATGAAAGTGGGGGTGGGGGGCAGCCACAGAGCTTTAGGTAGAGAGTGGCACAAGACATTCTGGAGGAGCGAAAACAGGATAGGCCACAGAGTGGCACAATGACACAGGTGGAGGCAGGGCAGCCCACAGAAAAACAGCATGGGTCGACAGTGGCAAAATGCATTCGGGAGGTGGCAAAAACGGAGTAGACCACGGTGGCACTAAAAAGGGGGGTGGAGGTCACGGAAACCCAAAAACAGCACAGCAGCATGAGGTCATGAGTGGCAAAAATGACAGAGAGGGAGGTAGGGCACCAAAAACGCAGCAGCGCATGGGGTCAAGAGGGGCAAAAATGCAGGTTGGAGGTGGGGGCAATCCCGCCCCTGGTAAAGAGGTTTTGTGGCGAGGGAGAAATTTCAGAGATTGTGGCATCGGCGGGTGGCGGCATAAATAGTGGCTGAGGCGGTTTTTTAAAACCCAGAGTCATTTCTCACATTTTGGGTGAGGCGCAGGCTGATTAGTCTACGCCTAAGGGCTTTGTTGTGTGGAAATCCGGCCGATCCCGCCTGATTTTTTGAAAAAGGTCGTCTTCCACATTTCCCGGGGACAAGGGGGTTCCCCTTTGGGGAAAACGAGGGGCCCCCCGCCGCACTGAACACCCGCTCGATCCACAACTGGCCGGGCAGGCAGTTTTTCCCACTGAAACTCGGCAAATTGCGGCCACACACCATTTGGCTGCCCAGTATCCGCACTTCAAACTGGGGCAGAGTGTCCAAGTAGGCCCCCCATTTTGGGTTTAGGGGTCTGCTCCAGGTCCTGCGCTGCTGCTGGGGTGCTGCCCTCCTCACAGGGGGGTAAAGGGAAGCTGCTCATCAGTGACTCCAACTTAGGTTGCTCCTGGGAGTGTACTGCCCCCCCCAAAACCCCCCCCCCCACCTTCCCCCAGCGCCGGGGCATAGTCGTGAGCGTGAAAACCCCCGGTCAGACCTGTCAGAGGGGGACGATCCCGCCATGGGCAGGGGCCCAAACGACTCGGGGGATTTCCCTATAGTTTTTGAGTTTGTCCCCCTCTCAATGTGGAAAAAGGCTCCCATTTTGGGCCAGGCCCAAATAGGGGGAGAGCCAGAATCATCCCTTTTGCCGGGATGCTGACTATTCGGCTGTCATACCAGGCAAATCACATGTGGGGGTCATTGCCAAGGACTCCAGGACCCCCTGCCTCCCTCATGTGGCCGCAGATTAGTGCCACTTCCCAGCCCTTTTTGCCGACAGATTTTTCGCCTGTTCCGGGACATGAAGCAGGGGGAATGACGTTATTCACCCCGAGCCCTGGCGACGACAAATAACGGGGCCCCTCCTAAGGGCCCTCAACAAAGGGCGGGTGCACGCATGAGCTGCCACTGGTGACCAAAATTACACAGGGGAGTACCCCTTTCCCCGGATCATCAAAAAACGTAATGGCCTTTCTCTTTTCTACGTCGGTCCAACAAGTCAGGCTGGGAATTCCAACGGGTGGAAACATCGCAACAGAGTGTGTTGGGGGGGGCCGTTGTAGGAATGGATAAGTGCTGCACAGTTTCCCCCCCCATTTTCGAATCTTCTGAAAATCGGGGGAAGACTTCAGGAACCTTTTCACAACCGTTGAACATAGGGGCCATGCAGGGCACATGCCCTCCCCCCTCGGGGCACAGGACACCATGTTGCTCCCCCTTTTCCGCACCATGGTTCCCATTTGCAGTTGGCGCGGAGAAAAGCCACACATCGATTTCTTGCTGCATGAGCGGGGATTCCTCCCCCGTGTGATTCGTTCGCCGAGGGAAGCCAGGTTAGAAAATGCGTGACACCGCTGAGCCCTACACAGGGTATGGAGCAGTTTGGGAGGCTGAATGGGGGTGGTGGTGGAGGAGGAGGAGGGCATTGGGGCAGGAGCCGCAGTTTGACAATGTGGAGGAGAAAGCGGCGTCTCGTGTCCAAGTTTTTGGTGTGCCTGGGAGGAAGCACATTCACCAGGGGCCCCCTAAAGGACATGTACTGGCCACCTAGTTCGCTCCGACGTCCGCGCTGCCCTGCCCTTGGAAACAAACCCTAAGCTCACGGACTGGCCCACCTTCTGTTCACATTTTTGAATTTTGGTTACTGTTTTTGGAAAAGAAAATTTCGGGTTGGAACTCTCCATCCGGCCGGCCAAGCCATTAGTTTCCCCAACGGTGCAGAGTCCACCCTTTGGAAAGGGGGGACTGCAGTACCAACAACTTTGGGCAGGAAAAAAAGTCAGTCTGCACCTTAGGGTGGGTTGGGCGCAATTTTGCTCTTTTAAATTTCCTCGTGAACGACTGCGGCGCCATGAGTGCGAGGAGCAACCACTGGGCCGGGAGAAATTTTTCAAAAGAAACAGCCCCTTCTGCGAGGTGGTGGGGCCTTGACTGGCGCAATGTCATTTGCCAATGGGCAATGCTGCTCGTTTCTGGGCGGGGGGGATGGACCACCCATCTGAGCCACGTTTCTCCACCACCGGGTGGGGCGCTGCATGTGTTAGCAGGGGCCATGGTCCAAACGTTAGCTCCCTTCCGCACTTTTTCCCCGCCTACAATTCTACAAAAACCCAAGGGGCCTACCGTGCTTACAAAGGAAAAATGCCACCCCACCCCGGGAGTGATTTTACCCCCAACCCCGCACTGATGACTACTGCCGCCGTGCCCTCGCTGACCCCCCGTGCCGCTACTTTCTTTGGGCTGCGGGGCCGGTTTTTTACCCCTGGCCGCTTGCTTCCTTTACCTTACAGCTCATCCTGTCCCCACTCAAAGCCACCAAACCCCTTGCTGGCTGCGTTTTTGCCGACCGCAAGTACGCCCCTCTTCCCTGACGATGTGAAGCCCCTTTCCTACCCGGCTCCAAAAGGCGGTCGCTACTCACATCTATTTGTGTTTTCATCGTCACTGCTGTCCCTACCGTCTTTTTGGGATCAGAGGCTGACCCTACAACTGACCCCCCATGCCATCCAAAACATCTATAAATTTGCCGCCTACTGCAAGAAACAGGGATATTGGGCCCCCCCTTTTTTTTTTCGCTGCCAAGTGCGCTGACGCTCCCCCCAAATTTTTTCATCCCGCTTATGTGGCGTGAGCCCAGCCAAATAGTCTCTGGCTGAGTAACCGGATGGGACAAGGCGGGGTTAGGACAGGGAGGGGCCCCTGACCCGCTCCCGGGCCATGCCCCTAAGGGGGGTTTTTTTGACATTCCCACAGACTTTGCTGGGGTTGTCGATGTCATTGGGGGGAATGGATGACCAGTCAACCAATCAAGAACCATTGGGTTCTGAAAACACCGGCCGTTGTGACGCGGCAGTTGTGGCCTACCTAGTACCCCTGCGCGACGTCCCCTTTCTGTCTGCAACCTGGGCCCCCCCCCCCAGGGGAAAGTTTTGCCTCTCCACTTGCAGGTGAAGAGCCTGCCCCCCTCCTTTTACAACTGTTTGTTATAAAATTACAACCCCTGTTTTTATGAAATTCTTATATGTAATACACACCCGTTTTGACACCAAAAAGAACCCATAAAAAGCTTCGTAAACCCTTGGATATAAATTGCCTCCACAAATGGGCCCGGAAAAATTTATTGTATTGGGGCGTTTAAAAACACTTGTATTTTACGAATGAAAAGCACAAACAGGCAAAAAAAACCTTCGGGTATAAATTATGCTACAGGCAAAATTGCTTTTTTTGGGTGAAAAAAAAAAGTTTCTTTTTATTAACTCAGAAAAATACTTAGTTAACAATTGGGTGTAAATTGCGCAAAAGAATTGAGCAAAAACCCCAAAAACCAGCTTTGTAGGGGGTTACAAAGGCGTGTATTTTACGCTACACAAAAAAAAGAAAAGTTTTAATTAACCTTCCTTGTGTTTTAGTACGGAAAAAAGTCTTTTTTGCCGGTGAAAAAGAGGTTTTTTTTTTTATCCAACAAAGCAAACAACGTTAATTAACCCTGGATGTAAATTGGGGCAAAAAAATGAGCAGCCCAAAAAAACCCGCTTTTTAGCGACTTACAATGGGTGGGGATTTTACGCTCACAACAAAGAAAAATTTTAATTAACCTTCGCTTGTGAATTTTGTACAGGGAAAAAAGTCTTTTTTTCCCGGGGAAAAAGGTTTCTTTTAGTCACCATAAACAGCAGAACAACCCTTAATAACCCCGGATGTAAATTGCGCAAAAGAATTTAGCCCAAAAACAACCAGCTTTGAAAAAGTTACAAGGGGTTTATTTTAACTACCAAAAAGAGAAAAACTTGCAATTAACCTTCGCTTTTGAATTATGCCAGGAAAAATTATTTTTTTTCCAGTGAAAAAAAACGTTTCTTTTTGTCACCACAACAGCAGAACAACGCTTAATTAACCCGGGTTAAATTCCCAAAAAGAATTGAGCAGCCAAAAACAACCACTTTTACGGTAAAATGCGTTATTTTACCTACACAACAAGAAAAAAATTTGAATTTTAACCTTTCGTTTGTAAATTTAAAACACAGGAAAAATGCTTTTTTGCCGGTGAAAAAGAGGGTTTTTTTTTTAGTCACCACAAAAAGCAGAACAACGCTTAAAAACCCCTGGATTAAATTGGCAAAAAATGAGAACCAAAAACTACCAGCTTTTAGCGTGTTAAAAAGCCGTGTATTTTACGCAACACAACAAGAAAAAAACTTTAAAAAACCTTCGCTTGTGATTATGCACAGGAAAATGTTTTTTTTTTGCCGGTAAAAAAGAATGGTTTTTTTTAGTCCCCCACTAGTTTTACGATTACTTGGCAAATACATCGGGCGATAGTCGAAGTGGGCCACCATCGAAAAGGGTTTTTCATAGTAGCAGTCGATTATAGCGATGACCATTAAATCTATGGAGAGCAACAACACCTTCATTCTTACACCCAAACAGGCTGGAGAAGCGGGAAATTTAACAGCCACAACATAAAAAGGGATCCCTCTACTCTTAGGAAACACACTAGCTATAAAAGCCCACAGAAAAAAATCACCACCATTCACTATCCCTGTCTTGTACCACAGCATGACCCTAAAAAAAAACCCACACCCACAAATTAAAAAAGTGCCCGAAGGGAGTATTTTTTGAACCACATTTTACTTGAACTGGACTTGAATATCCCTGTCCTGGGAAACCAGCATACCCCAAAACCCCTGACCCCAGTTAAAAAGGCCGGAAAAAGGAGCCTTTCAAACCAC
>JAODAL010039093.1:0-38388 GCA_025379985.1 Phyllomedusa bahiana
TTGTGTCTTCAGAATATGGTTTATCCGGGGGGTTTGTTTATTGGGTGACATTTGTCCTGTCTTTGATTCGTTTGGACTGATGAGGGATGCCCCAAATTTTTGGGCCATACAGAGAGGACGGAGGAAAAAACCGCTGGATGCAGTTGTGTTAACCCCCGAAGACAGTTGGCGACACTTTCATTATTTGATTTACAGGTAACCAACCCGGGAGCGTGACAGGCCTGATGGCCCTGCAAGACATGTGCTCCGGAGCCTGGAAGGAGCGCCTTGTCTTGCCCCTTTAGTCCACGTCCTACCCCCCTTTTTGCTCGCTTACCATGTAGTTCGTCCTGTTCAAAAGAAAAATATTAAAAAGGTCTAAAAAAAATTTTCACATCCCTTAATAAAAACTGTACGCAAAGCCCAAAAAATCAAAGGTGTTCTGAAATCCCTAAATTTTTACAAATGCCAACTGGGGATAAGAAACAAATACTTTCTACGGTAGCGTGAAATTCGGTCTTTGGAAAACTGCAACACCAAATAAAACAGTGTTTCTTCTTTAGTCCCTGTAATTTACAACTGACAAGTAGGACCAGCAATTGAATTTTCTATGGACTATATAAGAAATGTGGTCTTTTCTGACAACTAACAACCAAGAGTACAAATAGAATTTTTTTCCATGGATTATCTAAGACATGCTGTCTTTTCTGACAACCAGGGGGAGAAAAAAAATGTTTTTTCCGAAATACCTTAAAAACTGTGGTCTTTCTGACAACTCCACCCGAGTACAAATAAAAATTTTTTTTATGGATTATTTAAAAAATGCACTTTTTCAACAACTGACAACAGGGTAGAAATAGAAATTTTTTTCAGATATCTCTAAATATGGTCTTTTCCCACAACTGACAACCCAGTACAAATGGAAATTTTACCCCGGATTATCTAAGAATGCGGACTTTTCTGACCCGGAGTGAAAAAAAATTTTTTCTATGGAATACCCAAAAAATTGGTCTTTTTAAACCGGAGTACAAATAGATTTTTTTTGACGGTTTACAAAATGCGGGGTTTTTCTGCAAGGGTGAAATTTTAAAATTTTCTATGGCTAACAAATAAATGCGGTGTTTTTGCAAACCCGGGTTCAAAAAGATTTTTTTTTCCCGGATTATTTGAACCGGTCTTTTCGACAACCAGGGGTAGAATGTTTTCTACGAATAAAAATAAATGCAAACTTTTCTAAAAACGACCCCCAATACAAATAAATATTTTCCCCTGGGGTTTTCTAAAGGTGTTTGGAACAATTTTGACAACCCCAAACAAACCGTGTTTCTTTCTTCAGTCCTTTTAATTTTGAAACCCAAGTAGGACTAGCAATTTACTTTTTTCTACGGAAAAGCCAAGTAATTGGTCTTTTGCAACAAGCCTTAAGGATTTTTAAAAGGGTTTTTTTCTATAAAATTTTTTTTGAAATGGGTTTATTGGGAAAATGGGGTTTTTTAACGGGCGTTCTCCACCCCTCCCCCCCCAGAAAAAAAATGATCATAAAAAATAAAGGGAACGAAATAATTTTCTTACAAAAAGTGTGTAAAGCTTTTTTTTTGGTTTAGGGCTGACTTTTCCTAAGTTTCCTTCACTGTTTCCATATTACACTGCAGCACAAACATTGTGCCAAGAAAAGACTTTTTTAAATAAAACCCTAAAACAAATAATTTCCCTTTTTAGAAATTAACTCTGTGTCTGATGCGAAAGTTCCCAAACCCCATCAAACGGCCCCCCCCCCCTCAAAAAACTTATTTCAGGAGTTTTAGGGGAAAACAGAAATAAAAAAGGCCCCGCTATCTCCCCCAGAGATTTTGATATAAAAAATAAATGTAATGTTTTCCCGATACACAGCGCCTCCCCCCCAACCAATTTCACCTCCCCCCCCCCTCCCTCAGAAACTGAACTGAGGACCCAAGGGGACTGAATCTGTACCCAAAACCCTGACAAAAACTTGGGCTAGAATTTGCCTAATCTAGCTGTTCCCAACAAAACTTAAATTTTGCCCGCCTTTTAAGTATTAAAATGTTTTTCAATAGGTCTGCTAACTTTGGGAAAAAAAAAGAAAAAGGGGAGACAGCTATTTCCCTTTTTGTTCCAAAATGAAGAAGCCCAATTTGGGGGGCGAGCAGGAAAATGCAGTTTAAAAGATAAAACGAGGGTCATTTATTTTTAAACAGCCCAAAGAGAAACCCTACACCCCCCCCTATTACGTCTTTTACCCCCCTTTTGGGCCCCCTTCGCATATTGACTGGCCGCCAAAATTTGAGGAAAACTGCGAAAATGGCACAATTTTTAATCTGGATCCGGATTTTTGAACAGAATTTTTTAAAGGGAAAAAAACAGATCAGATCAGGGACCTCGATAAATGTGAAAATCGCTCGTTTCAAAATTTTTTCAAATTTGATTCACTCAATTTACTACTCAGCAAACCCCCTTTTCCCAAAGGGGACTTGCAGCTCTCCCCCCTCTCAATTTAACTAAGGCAAAGAATGTCCCCGGTAGGAAACCCCTTTTTCCTGCAACATCTTAAATTTTTACCAAATATTTTTCTATAATTGAAAAATAACATTTTAAAATTAAATGCAACAAAGTAAACAAAAGGGTTTTTTTTTCCCTTTTTCGGGTATACAATTTCCCCAAAAGACCCAGCTAGATTCTAAAGCACCCAAATATAAAAAGGCCCCATTGTTAAAAAGACGACACTTTCGAATGCGGGCCCCAACATGAAGGGGGTGTTCTGGGGCGGTTTTTGGGGGGTTATGGGGGAGTGTTTGGGACCCAAATTTTTTAAAATTAGACACATATATAATTTTGGGTTTTTCAAAAAATAGGGCTTACTGGTTTCGGAAAAGGGGAAACCAAAATTTAATGTGGGGGGGTTGGGTGAGCCTGAGGGGGTTTGAAGTGAAGGGTAGGGTTTTGGGTGTAAGGGGGCAAAATAAAATTTTTCAACTTAGGGGGGAACAATAATAAAAAGTAAATTTCTAAAAAAGTCCAGTATCAGGGGCCCCAAAAAAACCAAGGAATTTTTATGAAAAATTAATTTTAAAAAAAAGTTATACGATAAAATTTAATATAAAAAATATAATATCCCCAAAAAAATAATAAAAACTCCTATAAATTTTTTAAAAAAAAAAAGAAATCTAAAATTAAATTTTTGCATTAAATAAACCCCCCTGGGTGATGTTGTTTAGATTTTTAAAATTTTTAAAAATTTTTCTACATTAAATTTTAAATTTTTTTTTTGCACCCCTCATCCTTTATTCCAAACACAAGACCAGCACACCACAGGGGTTTGCTGGTACCCGTGGCCCCCAAGCAAACATACCCTAGTTTTTTATTACAGAAAGCTATTCTAATAACTTTTCTCTTATTTTTCCACCCATCTATATCCCTTTATACATTTGGCACATTACTAATGTGCCTAAGTTCCCAATCCCAAAAAAAACATAGGGGAGGCAAGTAAACTTTTAAAACCATTTTATGATCACACAAAAACCCCTTTCATACATCAGGTGCATTATACACTGAAAATGAGACTTAACTAAATACTTCGATGCGCCTTCCTTCATACATGTCGCCCTAAGTAGTAAGCAGCTGGTGCCAAACAAAAAAAGGAAAAAACCTATATTCACTAGTGTTGAGCGATTATTATCGGCAAACTTGAAATCAGCACAGTTTTTAGGGGGCAATTTTTAGACATGCGATAATTTAGGGAAAATCTGTCACATCTATTTGATCGCGCTTTTTTTTGGCGTTTCCTGTAATTTTGGCGGCCAGCAAATCAATACAGAAAGAGCAGGTGAGATTTTTGTGGACTCCAAGACTGGGATGTGTAGGTTCGATTTTGGGTGGAAAAATCACATGACCTCGTTTTACAAGAACAGCATTACCTGTTCACCCATGTCCCGCGCTCAGAGCAGAAGGGACGTGCGCTTCTTTTGTGTCCAAAAAGCTCACGAAATTTTTATATTTCTTCCAAGAAAAACTCTACATTAGCTGTGATCCCTTACAATTTTATTTAAAAGAGAAGGAAGATTTAATAGTTTGGTATGAATTTTTTAAAGGGGGCACGTCGTAAAGTCACGGGGGGGGGGGAGCGGAGGAGGGGGGCCCCCCACGAAAACAGACAAACTCAAAAGAATACTGGATAAAGTTTACCAAACTTAGTGTAAAATTTCAATGCTTTATTATTTAAAAGTTTTCTATTGAAATATTTCCGGATAAAGGGGCACCTGAACTTATAGGGATACAAATCTTTTTTTAGTACTGCAGGTCTCCTTTTTAGGTCAAAACTCCACTTTTATTATCATATACATTTCAGATAGTGTTTATTTTCAATTTTGCCCCTTTAAAATGGGGTTTATAATCCACCTTTTACTTTAAAAAAAATCCACAAGTCAGCACAGTTTGATAGTGCCAAAATACCTTTTAAATCCGAATAAATTTCATAAACGGTTTTTTGACTTTGGCGCACTACAGCTTTTTCATGGAGCCCCTTGCACTTAAATTTGAATCCGCAATTGTGTAGTTACCACAGGTGAATTGATAGTTCCAAAAAATACCTTTTATTATCCGAATAATTTCAATAAAGTTTTTTTTCACTTTTTGGGGCGCAGGGCCCCTTTGTTATAATCTACCTTGCAGTTAAATTTGAAAACACAATTTTGGGATCACCACAAAATGAAAAAAAAAAAGGGGCCAAAAAAACCCTTTTTTTATCCGAATACATTACGAAGTTTTTTTGCACTTTTGGGCCCCGTCCAATTTGGTTGAAAGCCACCTGCAGTTAAAATTTGAATCCACAATTTTTTTTAGTTACCCAAGGGGGAATTGGTAGGTGCCCCAAAAAATTTTCCTTTTTTTATCCGAATACATTACAATATGAATTTTTTTTGCCCTTTGGGGGCAGTACAGCTTTTTAAATTGGGGCCCAACCTTGCATTTTAAATGGGAATACTGAATTTTTTTTTAGTCACCACAGGTGAATTGATGGGTAAAAAAAATACCTTTATTCTCCGAATAAATTCCCAGAACGTTTTTTTTAAGAAATTTTCCCAGTCCATTTTTTGATAAGCCCCCTTTGGGCATTTAAAAATTTAAATCCAGAAATTTGTGTAGTTACCACAGGTAAAATTAAATGGGTTGCCAAAAAAACCTTTTATTATCCGAAAACTTTACAGAAAATTTTTTTTTTTGGAAACCTTTTTGACCCCCAGCCGTTTTGGGTTTTGAAAAGCCACCTTGCATTTAAAAATTTTGAATCCAGCAAATTTTGAAATTCCCCACAGGTGTTTTTGAAAGTGCCAAAAATCCCTTTTTATTATCCGAATACTTTACAGTTTAACCCTTTTTTTGCACTTTTGCCCCCACCCAAATTTTGGGTTTTTTAAAAAAGCCACCTTGCATTTAAAATTTTAATCCAGCAATTGTGTATTTCCCCACGGGTTAATTTGATAGGTGAAAAAAAAAAACCCTTTTTATATTACCCGAATACATTACAGTTTACTGTTTTTTTTAAACCTTTGAGGCACTAGGGGTTTTTGGGTTCCCCTTTGCGGCACCTTGCATTTAAAATTTGAATACCCCAATTTTTTTAAGTCACCACGGGTTTGACTTGATGGGGTTCCCCAAAAAATACCTTTTTTTAAACCGAATACATTTCAGAAAAGGGTGTTTTTTTTTTCCCCTTTTGGCGCGGGCCAGCTTTTTTTGATAGATCTCCGGGTGCAGTTATTTTTGGAATCCAGAAATTTTGGGTTTTTTGGTTTTGGGGGATTTCAAATAGGCTTGTGTTTTTGGCCGTTTTTAATAAGAGATTTTCCAAAAAAACTCTTCCATACCTTCTAAAATTTTTGTATATTTCTGAACATAAAAGGAAAAAAATTTTTCGGGTGGTAAGCAGCAAAGGAGGGGGATGGGACATGGGGGGTAGAGGAAACGAGGGGAAAGGGCTCCTTCAGTGCGGGCCCGACAACACGCAGCCAGCGGGATCATTTTTTTGGGCCGGGCCCCGTCGGGTTTTTTGTCCATCGCTGGGCCCGGGGCCCTTTTAAATTTTAAAGTAACGAACAAAAGGTCCCCAAATTTTCTGCCCCTTCGGGTTAGGAATTTCAACCTGCATCCAGAAATTTCCCACCATGCCTCCCATTTCACGGCCAAAAAATGTCGTCACCCAGCATCACCACTTTCCCCCCCAAAAAGGGAAAGGCGCCGAAATTAAACTCTTTTAACCACCACTGGGATAACCCCTTTTCAAAAAGCCCCTCTTTGTTTGACAAAATGGGGTTTTGGGGAGGTCAGAAGGCATGTTAAAAGAAAAAAGGCCCAAAAGGAGGATGTTTTTTTCTTTTCTCTGACCCCTTTATTAACGAGGGCCATCAAAGGAGGAAAAGGGGCCCTTTAAATGGGGAAAAAAATCCCGGGCGATCGGCAACACCTTGCAGCCCCTTTTTGCTTGTACCCGAAACACCGGGATGGCAAAATGGCCCAGGAGGACGAAGTCCCCTTTGTGTTTTTGATAAAAGGGGGGGGGGGGATACGACTTTGGGCGGATCCAAGGGTGGGTCTTTTCAGCAAAATTTTTTCCTTTTTTTTGCGACCCTTTCCCATCACGGGAAACGAGGGGGAAGACAAAGGGTACGGGTCAGAAACGGTTCCGCCTAAAAAAGGGGAGGGGCGGTCGCTGGGGTCCGCTGTTTATGATCCCCCCAGCCACGGTCAGCGCAAACCCCGCCCTCACTTATCGCCTTTTCAAAAAGGCCCCAGACCTCCACGCCTGGGCCCCTTCTTTGCCCAAGGGCCTCTGATTCCCCCGCGAGGGTCATATGCCGCCTTTAAACGTAAACGCATAAGTAGAGGCAAAAAACCTTAGGGTTGAAACCCCACCCCCAAACATGCCCTATTTCCATCAGTGAATGCAGGGAGTTAAAAAAAAAGGGGGCAAAAAAATTTTTCCCATAAAATCCAGACCGACCCCGGGACCCCCAAACCCACGGGCCCCACCCTTTCCCCGCCTCCTCCCCCCACCCCCCAAGCGTTCCTCAAGGGGCCCAAATGTCCTCAAGTCGGGATCGGGGATCAGCCTCCCATTACCCTCCACCTTTTCGCCCAGAAACCACCACCCCAACCAAGCCCCCATCCAACCCCTCTTTTTCCCGCCAGTTTAACGACCTGCAGGGGCCGGGTACAGCGGCCTTTCTTCTGTCTTTCCGGGTTTTTGGGGGCGAAAAAACCATTTTCCCCAAACCCAAACCCAAAGCCAAAAGGCCTGAATGTCGGCTTTGGGCCCAGGTTTTTGGGCCTTGGAAAATTTTCCCTTTTCCTTTCTGGTGATACGGGATGGTTTTCCCCACGTCAGGGGCCCCTTTGCCTGCCCCCCAAAACCAATGCCGACCCGGCTTTTCTTGCCAGAAAACCCCGTCCCTGGCCTTGGGCCACCCCTGCACCCTAAAATTTCAAGCACTTTGGGCTGCATCTGGGGGGCCGGGGAAAAGCCCCACCCTGACCCCCCCACACATGGGCCCTAGTAACCACGGGGGGGAAGCCCTATTTTCTCGGGTTTCCACCCCTCACTGGGTGACCCTGGGTTGGATGTCCCTGGGGGTGACGGGGGGCCTCTCGGGCTCGGCGCACGCTTTTCAAAACCCCCGGGAGGGGTGCGGGGGTTTTTTTCCCCCCAAAGGGTTTCCCGTCGGGGCATCATGGGGCCCAGAGAAACCACCCCCCCCTTTTGGGAAATTAATCTGCCCTTGGAGACCTTTCCACACCCAGGTCAGGAGCTGTGGTAGGGTCCCCGCAACGAGCCCGGGGTTTTTGGCGGGGTTTGACAAAAACCTTTGGGTGCCAGGCAAGGTGGTGTCGGAAAAACTTGCGAATCTGCTGGCCCCCCTTAAGATTGGTAGGGTTTTGGAGCACACCCCTTGCGGCACTTTCCCCCTTTAACCGGGGGTCGATCCAGAATTTTCTAAAGAGAAAACCCCCGGGTCGGGAACTCCCTGCTGAGTAAGGCTCGAATTTCCTAAGTTCGACTTCCCCCGTTCGCACCCTAAATTCGTCCGGGCCCTGCCTGCTTTGCGGCGTCAGCTCGGCCTCCCCGTCAACCGCCCTCTTTGGGTTGACGTGGCAACAGGGCGGAAAATTTTCCACCCCCCCACATGTTTCCACGATTTGGAAAGCAACGAAAATGCCTTTAAACGAAATAGGGAAGTACAAGCGGGCGGCGGACTTCAGGGTGTTGAGCCACCGAGAGGGGGGGCAGGTGAAAGAGCTCTCCCCCTTCCTTTGGCCATTTTTTGAAGAAGCCCCCAAAAATTTTTTTTTCAGTGGGGACAATCCCCCTTTCAGCGGGGGAAATTGTGGTTTGATCTTAGTTTTTAAAGGGGTTCTTTTGGGACACTCTGAAAAAAAGGGCCCCCCCAGCGACGGAGGAGGGAGACGGACCAGATGGGGAAACAGGGAGCCTTTCTCCCCTAAAATTTCCAAAGGGCCCAACAGTTTCAAAATTTTTCATCGGTCTTCATTAGGCAGTGGTTCGGGTCCAGAGCTTTTGCAAGGTGGCGCATCAGCTCTCGGGTGGGATTTATCTCAGGCAAGTCAGGGCTGTGTTTTAAGCTGGCCGGAGGGAGCGGGGGAGGAGGAGGAAAAAGGGAAAGGGGGAGGAGGAGGTATTCTAGGACACCGATGTTACCGACGTCCCTGCCTTGGAAAAAGGGGTTTGGGGGCGAATTTGAGGGGGAGGAGGGAAAATGAGGAAAATCAGTTTGCTAGTGCCCCCTCGAAACCCCGAGGGTTGGGAAATCAAGGGTCCATCCCCCACATAGGCCTTTTTTGGGTGGGTCCCTTTCCTCCAAAATGATCCTCGCATTAAGGCCATCAAAAGAACAACAGTTACTTTGGGGGGCCCCCCCTCCTGGATCCCCGGTAAAAACAAAAAATCCAGCACTTTCCCTTCCCCCCCCCCAAATAGAGAGTAAAAAGCAGGAAAAGGAGACCTTTCTTTATTGAACAACTGAGACATCTATTGCTCTGCTTTACGGGCCCCAAATGTTCCCCCGGGGAACAACATCAGCGAATTTTGGGCAGCAGTAGAGAGCCAAGTAGCCGTACGGCAAGGGAGCAAAGGGAAGGGGGGCAGAGGCCTAATGGGTTTACCTCTGGCATTCTTTTTTTACCACCTCACCAACGGGTGCAAAAGCAGGGGACACATCCAACACACAAAAGATCAGCTTTAAAATCATGGGGGCCAGACAAACTGCGTCCCCAACACCAATGTTTTTTTTAAATTTTTCCGGACTCCAAAAATACTTTTCTGGGGATCCAAAATGGACGACTGGCCCGCGCTGGCTCGCACGCCATAAAAGGAAGTTTTTTCCGGGCGAAAGCAGCCAGCGAAAATATCTGACCCCTTCAGCACATTGGGGGGAAGGAGTAAATTAAACAGAAAAAACGCATCCCGCTTTTCCACAGAAAAATGTGGATCGTTTGATTTTCATCAAGAAAAAACGGGCCAGGATCTCTGATGTTTTTTTTGGGCCCCTTTTTGCCGGGGTAAACCGTTTTATTTCCCGGGTCTACTTCACATTCCTTTTAAAACAGAAAGGGGCCCTTTCTTAAAAACCCTTTTTTTTTTAAAATGATAAATTTTTTAACGCAATTTTATTCTTTTTTTCCCAACAATTCTTTTTGGGCGGGTTTTTTGCTGTGAGGAAAACGGTAAAAACACCAAGGTTTTAAATGACAACACCGTTTTCCATTTCCCTCATTTTAAATTTTAAGAATTTTATCGCATTTTTCAATGGTTTTTGGGGGTCATGTTGCTGTGAGATACAGTTTTAAAAAATAAATGGCCCTTTTGGGGAACAGAAATTTGGCTTTCCAAAGGGGCATTTTCTCCCTCAAAATTTTTAATAGTGGCGGGGTAAAAAAAATTTTTTGGGGGGGGTTTTTTGGGGGGGGGGGGGGGGGGGGGGCCCCCATGTAGCTGTGAGGTAAAAGGAAAAATAACCCCCCCAAGGGCCCCTTTGGAAAAAAATTTGGGGTTTTTAAAAAGGTGAAAATTTTCTCCCTCACAAATTTTTAAAATAGTGGCTAAAAGGGTCATATTTTTTAATTTTTTTGGTCATGTAGCTTTTGGATACAGAATTTAATCATGGTCCTTTGGAATAGAAATGTCTTTCTAAGTGGCATTTCCCTCAAAATTTTTTAAAAACAGTGGCTGAAAAGTCATTTTTATAATTTTTAAAGGGTAAGCTTTTTTGAAATGCAGCAATACAAACGGGCCATTAAAAAAAATGTTGTTTTTTAAAAAGAAATTTTTGTTTTTTCCCCAAAATTTGGGCCCAAAGGGGCTCAAGGGGGCATCCCTTTAAATTTTTTGGGGGGGGCTTTTTTGGCTTTGAAATGCAGCTATACAACGGGTCCTTTTTATAAAAAAAATGTTGTTTTTTTAACAGACTTTTTGGTTTCTTCACAATTTTCAAGAGGGGCTAAAGGGGTTGATGGTTGCTGTCAGAAACGGAATAGGTAGGAAAACTTTTTAATGGACACCATATTGCAAAATACTTTTTTTGCAAGATCTTTAACATAGCAATCAACCCCTGTATTGAGAAAACCCCCTTTTAAATAAAATTTTAAAAAAAGAGAAACAAAGACATGGGGGGGAACCCCTTTCCTTTTTAAAAAAAGGGTTTTTCAAAAATTTAAAACTAAAAAACTTCCATGTACAAAATAGCGGAAAAAAAATTCCCTAAATTTGTAAAAGGGGAAGGTACAAGGAAAACTTGCCCAGATGTAGGTTTTCAGAAAAACCAATTGGAAAGTATGGAGAAACGGACGAGAACAAAGTACAGGAAAAATTTCCCCCACCACGTTGAGTAAAATGAGAAAAAGGGAATGCCAAAAAAAAGGGGAAACCGGGGTTGTAACAGGAGCTTTAAACCACCATTATTTCCAAGTGAACCTCAATTGGTCCACCCCCAAAAAGGAGGGGCAAGCGCAACCCCGGGTTTCTTGACGGGTGAACTGAAAAAGGGCTGGATTTTCTCAAAACTTCCATTTTCCTGCACTCTGCTTCACAACGAAAATTTTTACGTTGTTTGCGTCATCGGGGGCTTTTTAACCTGCGTTTTAAAATGGGTTTGAGGGACGCCGCCTGGGGCTCTCCCCCGAAACCCCTGTAATTTCCCGGCCCGGGGTCAGGGCCTGTGGCACGGGGACAGGTAAAAGTCCAAATGTCCATTTCAACAAAAAATGGGGGTTGAAAGATTTTTTTTCCCCCGGGCCCATTTTTTTTTAATCTGGGGGTCAACGGGTTTTAATTTTTCATACTTTTGGGCCCCATACGGGGACAGTAAAATTTTCCATGAAACAAAAATGGGGTTAAAAAGACCCCTTTTTTTTTTCCGGCATTTTTTAATCGGGGGCCCCAACGGGTTTTTAATGGTCATACGGGCGATCCAGGACAGGTAAAGCAATGTCCATTTCAAACTAAAATGGTTGTTAAAAAAGATTTTCCTTTTTTTCCCGGGAAACTTTTTAATCGGGGGGTCAGCCGGGTTTTAATGGTCAAACCGGTCCAAAAACAGTTCTAGCCCAATGTCCATTCAACTAAAATGGGGTTGAAAGACCCCTTTTTTCCGGCATTTTTTTAAATCTGGGGGCCCAACATTTTTTTTAAAGTTCATACTGGGGTTTTCCAGTACGGGGACAGTATATGTCCAGGAAACTAAAATGGTGGTTGAAAGACTCCTTTTTTTTTCCGGGCATTTTTTAATCTGGGGTCAGCCCGGGGGTTTTAAGGGCTTTACGGGTCCAGGAAAAGGAAAAGCCCAAAGGTCCTTTTTAAAAAAAAAAATTTGGGGGGTTTAAAGACCCCTTTTTCCGGCATTTTTTTTAATCGGGGGGCCCGACGGGTTTAAAAATGGCATACTGCGGTCCGGAACATTTTTCCTAGCCCAATGTCCAGTTCAACAAAAAATGGGGGTTAAAGACTCCTTTTTCCGGCACTTTTTAATCGGGGGGGCCAGACGGGTTTTTAATGGTCCATACTGGGGCCCCGGGAACAGGGACAAAAAAAGCCCCGTAACAAATTTGGTGTTTTAAAGACCCCTTTTTTTCCCGGCCTTTTTTTAATCGGGGGGGCAACAGTTTTAAGGGCCCATACAGGGGTCCAGGACAGGTAAAGTAATGCCCAGTTAAACAAAAATGGGGGTTTAAAAAGACCCCTTTTTTCCCGGGCATTTTTTTAATCTGGGGGGTCAGACGGTTTAAGGGCCCCATCCCTTCCCGGTCCGGGAAACGGGGTTTTTTGTCTTTTTCCCCATTAAACAAAAAAGGGGGGTTGAAAGACCCTATTTCCGGCATTTTTTAAAATCTGGGGTTTCCAGACGGGTTTAATGGCCCTTTTCCTGCGGTACGGGAAAAAACAGATATAGTTAGTGTCCAGGGGAAAACTAAAATGGGGGGTTCAAAGACCCCCTTTTTTCCCGGCACTTTTTAACCCTTGGGGTCAGACAGTTTAAGGTCATACTCCCGTCCGGACAGTATATCAATTTCCAGATAAAACAAAAATGGTTTTTGGAAAAGACCCCTTTTTTTCCCGGAAATTTTTAAATCTGCTTTTCATGCGGGTTTTGGGGCTCATGCTGTGGCCCAGGACGGGGAAAGCCCAATGTCCAGGGGAAAACTAAAAGGTGGTTAAAAAGACCCCTTTTTTCCGGATTTTTTAAAATTTTGGGGTCATGCAGGTTTGGGGTTTCATGGGTGGCCCAGGACGGGGTATTTCAATGTCCAGTGAAACTAAAATAGTGGTTGAAAACCCTTTTTTTTTCCGGGCCATTTTTTAAAATGTGGGGTCAGCGGGTTTTTGGGCCCTCCGGGCTCCCGTTCCATGACGGGGATTTTAAATGTCCATTTCAGTAAAAGAGGGTTTTAAAATTTAATACTGCCTTCGGGCCCATTTTTTAAATTTTGGGGGGTTTGTTTGCGGGTTTAAAGGGCATGCGGTGGTACAAGACAGGGATAGTGAATTGTGTTTGATTTTTTTTCGGGTGGCTTTTTATAGCCTAATTTTTTGGGGCCTAAGATGTACCCGATACCCAAATTTTTTGGGGGAAAAAAATGGTTTTTGGCTGTTTTAAATTTCCCGCTTCCCAGCCCTGTTTTTGGGGGTAAAAGAAATTTTGTTGCTCTCCCCATAGACTTTTTTAATTTGGCAAACGCCATAATCCCAACGCTCCTATCGAAAACCTTATCGATGGTGGCCGAAAAAATATCGCTATCGCCCGAAAGTCCCATAAACCAACGTAAAAGCTCAACACTAAAAATTCACCCCGTGCTCTCCCTCTTTTCCCGTGCCCCAATTTTTCTGGTCTTCTGTTTTAAATTCTCTTCTTTCCCCTTCGAAATTCCCACGGGTAGCTGCTGATTGGTTGCAGTGGTTTTGGGGACCCCTTTATATCATCGTTAGAAGTAAACAACTTGTAAGGAGTGCGAGTGGGGTGCTAAGAGGCAGGTAAACCCCAGTATGCCGATTTATGGATGTCTGGTGGTGTGCTGCTATGAGCAGTGCACCAATGGAGAAGTACCCACAGAGACATTGCAGTCTTTGAGTATTAGCCGGTTTTATTCACTTTTTTGTGAGAACAGTTCACACCCACAACTGCATCCAAAGCTTTACTTTCTTATTCAAAACACGCAAAAAGGTCCTTCTAGCAATTGCCTTGTGGCCAAATCTATTGTGCCTGCTCTCAAACAATGTACAGCTGTGCAGCCTAGAGCAGTGCTAACAGGAATGCTGGTAAAGACAAAAAATCTCCCTGCCACCTCCCATTGTGTTTAAATACAAAATTAACCCATTCTTACCTCTCCCATCACTAATGTTCCAATGCTGCCAGAGCTCCAGTGTTTTCCCCTCAGTTTCCCCATAGAAGAGTAAACCCCCCATGGATAACATGATTTCTTGCAGCAATCACTACTTCTGTAGGTTACAAGGGGTACAATACCCTGGGGAGATTGGCTGCGAGTGATCCATGAACATGAAGTTTTTCAAAAAAGGGACTGGGGGACAAAGGGTTTTTTTCAAAAACCCAAAAGGCCCTATAGCAATCTGAGATTTTTCTCCCCACACGATGACAGGAAAAAAACAGCAGTAGCAATAGCAATATTTATATATTAGAAAACTCACAAAGTTCTACTAGGCCTCAGAAAGCCACTTACTTGTTTCACCCTACAACAATACATAATGGTCTTGGACCTGAATAATTTTCTATTTTATCACAGTCTTTAAAACAATAGCAACAGCAACAAAACTGAGCCTAAAAAGGCAGTGTCCTCTTATATGCCTCCAGCTAATTCCTTATCCTTCCCAGGATTCTCTTTGGACATACAAATTTATTTTATTTATTTTTTTTATGAACTAAATGAGACCATCTCTTAACTTTAGAATGCACAAGTTCAACAGTTTCAGTACTTTTTGCACAACTTGCTGATCTCCAACAAGAAGCTTAATGGCAAAATTCACAACAAGTGTTTGATCCCTGAATCGCCCAATAAATTTAGGGGATGAATTTGAATTGGGATTTAAATATTCCTCCTCATCACGGTGTTCACATTTTGACATCATGAGACCAAGACAACACCTTGCAATTGATCAACACTACCTCGCCATTGTGTAGTTAAGAGATGGCCTTATTTAGTTCATTTAAAAAAAAAAAAAAAAAAAAGTTCAAGACATTTTTATCTTTATCCTGAAATTTCAATAAAAAGCCAAAAAGTCAAAGCCACACCTTACAGGCTCTGAGTGGTGAGGCACAGGACTGCTGCACTTAATCAGTAAAATATATATTTTTGAAATATACAGCCACAGAGTATTTCTGAAAAACCTTTATTGGTGGTATACTAGATAAGGCAGTGTAATGTTAATCCTCAAATGAGACAGAGCCTACATTGATTTTGTATTATCACAGAATGTCTCTTACTTTTATTGCATCCACATAAAACTTCTTAAAAGGCACTCCCTCTCCTTTGCCCTCTCTTTCCCCTTTTCTCCAGGGACAACTATAAATGTCAAGAAAGTCCATTTTCCCAGAACACATTTACATAGTATGAAGTCGTATCATTTACCTAATCCAGTGTATAGCTTTATTATCTGCTAATAATGAGCTAAATCTTTACTCATTCTATGGTTATGAGCACATGGAACATGGATTTTGGCACACAATTTGCATGCATTCAGCACCAAAATCTGTGTGCATTCTGTTGTGATAATAGGAAACCGCACCATAGTTCATGGTATGAACTGAAAATGAAATATAAAATCTATGCAGAAAAAAAGGACATTTCACAGGTTCTGTATTGGAAACTGTTGGACAGAAAGGATGCAAATATGCTCTATTCAATAAACTGTGAAATTTACTTAATTCAAAGTCAAAATTTATGGGTTTCGTCATTGACTTCTGTCACAGATTCACAGTAGATTTTTTTGACGAAATTTTTTCTGTGGACATAGCATTAGAGTTGTTCTTTATACAGTATTCATATCTTATTTGCCATTTGCTCATATGATCACCCCAGTGTAAAACAACCTGGAAGTCATCAATGTTAACTACAAATGATATGTTTGTTATCTAAACATACAAAATAAGGTATTATATACAATAATATATCACAGTTGTTATGCTGTAGTAGTATTAAAAACAGTTTGTTATAGAAAATGGCAGTAAATTATATGATGTATCTGGCAATTTCATGGTAATAAACATTCTCACATCTGGTCTGTGCTTTTTTTAAACAACAAAATGAAGTTTATTGAAAATATAATGGAAATGAATAAGACAATGAGGTCAAAACAATACAAATTCAAGTGGTACATGGCATGGAAAAGGAAAGCACATGTAAAGCGCTTAAAAGAATTGTAAATGCCAGAACATTAAGACCATACAGAATTTGATTGCAACTGTATAAAATAATACATCTGATATATAAAATGAAATAAAGCATTTGGAATGCAGTCAATAGTGTCTGTGGTTTGCTTGTCAACCGTAACTGAGAACATCCATGAGGGCCTAAGATGGACACAAAAACATCTTATAGAGTTCAGAGAGGACAGGTAGCAACAGAGACGAGATGTCTGGTACTGACATATCAAGGGGCTAAACATGATTCATGAGTCGATTTCTGCAAGATTTTTTAAAAAAAGGAGTGTAGCATTCACAGGGTTAATCCACTCTTGTCTACTACGGGTATGACTAGACATCCAGTGACAAGCACTGTTTTGTGCTTTTGGTTTACACATTAAAGGGGTATTCTTGTTTCATTGATTAGCTTTTAACATGTAGGCAAAGGTAAATAAAAATTATTATTAGATGCATTGCAATTCTGATTTTCCTTCCCTTAAGAGTAAGGGTAAGATCTTATCTACTGTTTTTCCACACATGCTTCCCTAGTTACTGGCCACCTCTCTCTGCTCTAACAGGCTGCACCAGTGGCTGGGATGGTGACATTACTCTCTGCTCTGTTTCTTATCTTTTAACTCAGTACTTACTGACTGAGCTTTAATCCTTCAAATCACTGTAGCATTGTGCACTACAGTTTACAAACCTTATGCACTTATGTTCCTCTAAGAAGATCAGCTAGGAACAGCAGAGATGATATGTCAGTCACTGTCATACAACCACTCATAGCCTAACCAGGAGGTATGAGGCTGGCTGTGACAATTCCAGAGTTCCTTACTGTGTTCAGTCTATCATAAGGCATTATGGGAAAGGGGCTGAGAAGCCCACAGCGCCCTCTGTTGGTTGTAACAAATCCTCAATTTGCTTTTGACCCACCGAGTCTTGAGAAAACAAAAAGGATTTTTTAGCCAAGCCAGTATCTCTCATCTACAGACAACGCTGTTTCGGGATTTTTGTCCCTCTTCAGTGCAGAGTAGAGAAGATACTGGCTGGCTGTGTGGGAGGCATCGGGTAGCTCAGGAAGGGAAGATCTCTCCTTAAGGAGAGCACCAAACGAACGGCTTGTAGAGTTTTTGTTTTGCCTTTTCGCCCTCTACTTAGCATCTGCATATCACAAGGCATTATGGGAAAGGGGCTGAGAAGCCCACAGCGCCCTCTGTTGGTTGTAACATATCCTCAATTTGCTTTGACCCACCGAGTCTTGAGAAAGCAAAAAGGATTTTTTAGCCAAGCCAGTATCTCTCATCTGTAGAACTGTAGATGAGAGATACTGGCTTGGCTAAAAAATCCTTTTTGCTTTCTCAAGACTCGGTGGGTCAAAAGCAAATTGAGATTTGTTACAACCAACAGAGGGCGTCTGTGGGCTTCTCAGCCCCTTTCCCATAATGCCTTGTGATATGCAGATGCTAAGTAGAGGGCGAAAAGGCAAAAACAAAAACTCTACAAGCCGTTCGTTCGGTGCTCTCCTTAAGGAGAGATCTTCCCTTCCTGAGCTACCCAATACCTCCCACACAGCCAGCCAGTATCTTCTCAACTCTGCACTGAAGAGGGACAAAAAACCAGAAACACACTTGTCTGAAGAAGACAGATAATGGCTTGGATAAAAAATCCTTTTTGCTTTCTCAAGACTCGGTGGGTCAAAAGCAAATTGAGGATTTGTTACAACCAACAGAGGGTGCTGTGGGCTTCTCAGCCCCTTTCCCATAATGCCTTGTGATATGCAGATGCTAAGTAGAGGGCGAAAAGGCAAAACAAAAACTATACAAGCCGTTCGTTCGGTGCTCTCCTTAAGGAGAGATCTTCCCTTCCTGTGTTCAGTCTAGGCTGTATCTGGGTCCTAGAGTCCTCCTGTTTGTGTTAAGACAGTTGTAGTTTAGGATTATCTTTAGAGATATTATCAGGAACAGAGAGAGTCAGTGGTGTCTGGTGTTAGGGTCAGTGTATGGATCAATCTAGGGAAGGATTCAGGAAAAGTGAGTCAGGGTCAGTTTTTGTTGCTGCTTATCATCTGTTTTCTTTACATGGTTATGGTTGCTGTCCTTAAATGATATTAGGACACCATCTGCCTGGCTGTTATAATAATGGTTCAATTGTGTTTCTTTGACCCTACAAAAAATGTGTTTTTTTTTCCAATAAATTATATGGTATTTCAAAAGGTACCACTAAAAAATACAACTTGTAAAGCTAAAAACAAGCTGTAAAACAGCTATATGAATGTAAAAATGTAAAAAGTTATGGCTTTTGGAAAGCAGTGATGAAAAAACTAACATGTAATTGCAATAATAAGTTTGCTTTAACACATGTAATTGCAGTAATAAGTGTGCTTTAACACATGTCATTTTGAAGAATTTTTTTAAAAGGACCACTCCATTTTTGTTTTTTCCCCATTAGTTCAATAATATATAATGCTTTTAGGTACATTGTAGTGTCAGTAATTTTGCTTACCTATAGGTAAATGAAGAATTTCTCACTGCTGCAACTGAGTCATGAAGCCGCCTTCTGCGACCCAGAAGTGAATCTCTCTATGCATTCCTACGGTAGGTGTAAAGTTAGTCTTATGGACAAACCATCAGTAGATTTGGTTTCCAGTACCATCTCTATGCGGATGACACCCAATTATACACCTCCTCTCGTGACATCACTCCAGCCTTGCTACAAAACACCAGTGACTGTCTGTCTGCTGTCTCTGACATCATGTCCGCTCTCCATCTGAAACTAAACCTCACTAAGACTGAACTTTCCGCCATCTACTAACCAACCCCCCCCTGCTATTCTGTTTCTGTATGTGGTACCCCCAAATTTCTCCTAGGCAGCAGGCCCGCTGTCTAGGGGTTTTATTTGATTCTGATCTGACCTTCTCCCCATATATCCAAATCCCTTGCCCGCTCCTGCACCTGCACCTCAAGAATATCTCCAAAATCGTCCATTTCTCACTGTGGAAAACGACTCAAACTCTCATTACTGCTCTTATTCTTTCTCGTCTTGACTGCTGCAACTCCTTGCTATCGGTTTTCCCTCTCTGCAAAAATCTCCCTCTCCAATCTGTCCAGAATGCAGCAGCCAGGCTTGTCTTTCTCCCCCAGCCGCTATACGACGCCTCTTACCTGTGTCAGTCACTGCAGGTTGCCCATCCAGTACAGGATACCCGTATAAACTCAGCACTTTCCAAACCCCCAAAGCTCTCCACAGCGCTGCTCCTCCCTACATCTCCTCCCTAGTCTCTGTCTACCGCCCTACCCGTGCTCTCCGCTCTGCTGATGATATCAGACTACATTCCTCAATCATCCGAACCTCCCATGCCCGCCTACAAGATTTCACACGTGCGGCACCAATTCTCTGGAATATGCTACCGCGGGCGATTAGGCACATTCACAACCCTCACAGTTTTAAGAGGGCCCTGAAAATACATCTTCTCGGTCTGGCCCACCAAGATCCCTAACTGCTATCACACACATCTGTCACTCCCTGCACTTGGGCACTCACAGGCACTTATCTGTATATAGATGTACTGTGAGGGTGGCAGGTTCATCCATTTTTCATGTAAACCACCCCCTATTTATGAAACATGGCTGGCCCATTGTAAACTTGGCACTTCTTACCGTATGTTTCACCCATACACCCTAATAGATTGTAAGCTCTCACGAGCAGGGCCCTCACACCTTGTGTCTCATTTGTAAGTACTTTTAATGTGTAATGACTGTATGTTTACCCTTGAATTTGTAAAGTGCTGCGGAATATGTTGGCGCTATAGAAATAAAGATTATTATTATTATTATTATTATTATTATTATAGGAATGCATAGAGACACTGACTTCCTGTCGGCAACAAAAGTACTTTGGGCCTCATGTGTGAAAACTGTCTAGGTCTAAGACTTTATTGCCCATAGCAAATAAATAGAGCACCCCTTTCATTTCATATAATGCTCTGAAAAAAAAAAAATGAACGGGGAGCTTTGATTAGTTGTTATAGGTAGTGTGGATAGAACTGTTCTAGAAAAGTTATGTTCTAGTAGAACTTCTCGAATTTTTAGAACTTGAACCAAACATTTTACTATTCTAGTTCTAGTTCGACACACCATTTTCAGTTTCGTTTTCAGCGTCTTTCTGCACTTTTTGTGGCCATCCAATCAGTGCAGAGCACAGAGAAGTGTCAAAAACGTCATTGCTGAGGTGTAGGGCTCTCATTGGCTGCTAAAATTATATGACCACGTAATATATATTTCACTGTAATGCCTTGTGAATGCCATTTTCGGCTCACTCTTGGTACTATAGAGACTGCTCTTAGTTAGATAGCATTTTCCTCTCCATAGACATCAATAGTTAGAGAGTTTGGTAATGCTGGCTGCATCTTTCCCACACCCAGAAGCTGTTATTTGGCAACATTTGCAAGCTCACATAACACCTTACTCTCATATACATGGATATATATTATACAGAGTGCTTGGGATTGCTAAATCATACTCAGTTCCCAAAAGTTCAGTTTTTGTAGTTTTGGGGGTTCAGTAATTGTATAACACACAGTCTCCAAATCTCCTATGTGTCAAAGTGGCTTTTGGGCCCAGTCTGGAGGCAGGGCCCCATAGCAGCTGCTACCGCTGCACCTCCTATAGCTATACCCCTGCTTGCTAGCTGTCCTCATCTTTTCAGTTAGCCATTAAAAGGAATGAAGTATTTTAGCCTCCCAATTTTTTTCTGTCACTCTTAGAGCCAAATTATCTTCACTAGGTTTTTCAACGTATCCAGTTTACTGTTATGGATGGTAATTAC
This sequence comes from Phyllomedusa bahiana, assembly GCA_025379985.1. NCBI lineage: Eukaryota > Metazoa > Chordata > Amphibia > Anura > Hylidae > Phyllomedusa > Phyllomedusa bahiana. Next base: position 20,739 of record JAODAL010039093.1, read on the forward strand.
AGTTTCTCCTCATCTGTATAGGTATTAAAAATAATCAGAACATCTTCTCCCTGACTTTAACGGGGTTCAAGTTCGAGTTCTAGTTTGAATAGAATCTCAAACTGAACATACTAAAGTTCGAGCTTTTAATCGAACTAGAACTTTTTACTGCTCACTCATCTCTACTTATAGGTAAAAAAGAAAGTCTTAGATATAGACAGTTTTCATACATGTCCACCTATGTCTTTCAGCCACGCAACAGATCCAACAGAACATTATTGTATCATTGAGAAATCTTGTATTCAGCTGCAGGTAAGCATAATTGCTGGCATTACTGTGCACCTTAAAGCATTGTCTACTGAACTATGTGGAAAAAAAATCTGGGCTGACATGTATGAATTCGCCTTCAGCATTTTTTAGCCAAAAGCTAAATGTATAAATAGGCGTACGGCCAAACTTGTTGCAATGTGCGCCTGATGATACATTTTAATGCGCCAAAGTTTAGGACAAAACTACCACACAAAGTTTGGTGCATAACACTCTATGCACCAATTTTGAGTATTGTGCGCCAAACATGTTTGGTGCATAACATGCAAATTTATAGCCAAAGGCTAAATGTATGAACAGGCATATGGACAAACTTGGTGCAATGTGCGCCTGATGATACAGTTTAATGCGCCAAGTTTAGTGAAAAACTACCATACAAAGTTTGGTGCATAACACTCTGTGCACCAATTTTGAGAATTATGCACCAAACATGTTTGGCGCATGACATGCAAATTTATAGATGTCGCCCCTGGAGTGGTCCTTTAAACTACACCAAAGTTGCACATGTAAAAGCACATTAGGATATAGATGATAATCATGTTCAGATCATCAGTTGCATTTGTTAATCATCACATTTAATGAATCGTACAAAATGTATATAGTTTTTGCTATGTTTTACTATTCTTTAAAAAAATAGCAACTTTTTTTTTAACTAGTTGCCTATTAACTATAAAATGTCAGGAGGTTCTGAACATTCACTGATTCTAGTTTATTTACAAGGATGTCGTGGTCCATGTGACTGCTGCAGTTTCAGATGGGTCACCCATTCCCACTGCTTGATCAGCCCTTTGGAAGACATGTATGAAAGGCTTTTCTGGTGTAAAATGTGCCAAACGTGAGTGGGCTGTGATGTATAATGTGCAAAACACATGTATTGTTCGCAAGACTTGTCACTTTTTAATGCGGCTAACATAAAGGGGTGTTCTGGGGCATTCTGGGGGGCGTGTTGCACCCCACTCATAATATTAGACACATATAAGAATGTGGCTTGGCAAAACTGGGCGCATTACTGCTCGAACAAGCAGATCTATTTCAATGTGGTCTGCTTGAGCTTGAGGGGTCTAAGTGGAGCTAGATTTGCTGTTAGGGCAAAAAATTTCCAATATTTCTCAACTTACACCAGTACAATAATAAAAATTTTACCATCTAAAATTAATATAAATATATAACATTTACAATATTATAAAAATTATCTCATATAAAATCTATTTAAATTTAATATAACCTAAAACTAATTTTACGATTAAATAACCCACTAATGATGTTGAGATTTTTACATTTTAAATTTTTACTACAATAAATTTGAAGTTTATTTTGCTGCTCTCACCCTTTATTCTACGCACAGCAAGAGGCAGCACACCACAGATCTTGCTGGGGCCTGTGGTCCACCAAGCAAGCTTAATACCATAGTTTCTATTCACTGACATGCTATTTCCAACCTATCTATAGCCTTTATTCATGTTTGGAGCATTACTTATGCGCCTAACTTCCGTAATACGCCTAACACACAGGTGAAGCGCGATGAACTTTAGACACCATTTATGAGTGCACAAACACCACTTTCATATATTCAGGTGCATTATACACTGAAAAAAGATGATAAAATTAACTTCCATGCACCTACTTCCATACATGTCTCCCTTTGTGACAAGATTGCATGGTGCTGTTTAGTTGTCCCCAGGCTTGATATTATTGTGTTTCTCCTATGCCATGGTGTAAAAACTATACGTTTCAGTGTAAAGTACAAAAGATCACACAATCACAAGTTCAAGTTCCCTAAGGGGATTGTATATTACAGTGAAACAAAAAGTATTATGAATAGAAACATAAACTTTTCTTTTACCATATTAAAAAAAATAAATAGATAACTGGTATGGTTGTATTGATATAAGTCCATACTAAAATAATATCATATCATTTATTCTTCGAGATAATTATCATAAAAAAGGTATGTAGTATAAGATTTGGATTTTTTGTTCATTCCAACTCAGGAAAAAATTAAATAAAATATGATCAAAAAGTTTCACTAACCAAAAAATTGGTAGTAATGAAAAATAACTTTTCCCTTTCAAAAGATGAGCCTTCACACAGATTCAATGGCGTAAAATGAAAAAAAAAAAGTTATTGGCCTCAGAAAAATAATTTAAAGTAATAAAACATAGCAAAAACATAGCAAAATTGGATATCACTGGAATCAAACAGACCAAAGACCAATTACAGAATAAAGATAACACGTCATGTATGCCACTATGAATTACATAAAAATGAACTCCTTAAAAAAATTGTCCTGTCAGATTTTTTTGCCAATTTCATCCCCAAACATTTATTTGGCATTTCAATACATTATATGATGTTTTAAGTGGTACCTTTAAATAAACAGCTGATGACACGAAAAAATAAGCCATGTTGAAGAAAAAGAAAAAGTTATGATTGTTGAAAGGTCGAGATAAAAGAATAGAAAAACAAACATTAAAAAAGCTGCATCATTAATGGGTTAAATTAATATGTAACTAGTTAGACGTTTGAGAATGGTCAGGAGCAAAAAAATCTTAGCTGTTAAAGGTGTTGCCCAAGTTTACCTTTTACAATTAATTGCTGCTGCTACTACTGTTATAAATTATAAATTACATAATATTTTGTCCCCACTTATGTTCCCCTGTTTATTTCTGATGCTAGCAGTTGAATCATCACCACTGCAGCTGCTGAATGGCTGTAGGACTTGTGTGCCACTGCCTGACATGAACACTCGGTGACATCAGGCTATGGAACAGTGACAACAGCCAATCAGAAGCTGCAGAGGTGACAATCAGTCTGCCAGTAGTGAAAACTGGAACGGAGGTAAGGATGACCTCCTAAGAAGAGCACCAGCATCACTGGAACTGAGGTAAGGATGAGGGTGAGTAATTTTCTTTTTTTTTTCTTTTTTTTTTTATGTTGTTCAACACCCAAATAAAACTTTATGGGCCAAAAGTATGAAACCTGTCTAGGTCTTAAACTTTCTTTGTTGCACGTAGCAACCAATCAGAGCTCCCTTTTCATTTCATATAGTGCCCTGAAAAAAATGAAAGGGGAGCTCTGATTGGTTGCTATGGGTAACAGTTTTCATGCATGTCCCCCTATATCATTATTGGTTGTCCATTAAAAACATAAATCTGTGAAGCAAGGATGCTGATGCATTTTAAACATGCAACTCTTAATCCGAGCACAAATATAACACAATCTAGAAAATTAAAAAAGATACCAACAACTCATATAAAGTTATTATGAAAACACATGATCATTTAGAACAGGTTAAAGTTAGCACAATTATTTGGTAAAATATCAATAGATCTCTTAATTAAAGCTAAATCCAAAATGAATGAGGAAAAATTACCTCCATGTACTATAAAGAGTAGTGTTGAGCGATTTTTATCGTCAAAGTTGAAATCGGCACGGTATTTACGTTGATCGAATTTTTTTAGATCACGCGATAATTTAGGTTAAAATCTGTGCATAATCTATTAATATCGCGCCATTTTTGGCGCTTCCTGTCATTTTGGCGGCCAGCAAATCAGTTTACAGAATAGAGCAGGGTGAGATGTGTGTGTGATATCATGACTGGGATGTGTATGGTTGCGATTGGCTGGAAAAATCACATGACCTCGTTTTACATAGAACAGCCCTTCCTGTTCATGATCATTGTGTTTCAGCATCTCATAGCAGTAGGACGTGCGCTCTGCCTCTGTCCAAACAGCTCAGCAAACAGCTCAGCGAAATTATTATATTTTTTCACAGAGACAGCCCTACTTTTAGCTGTGATCCTTAGCATTTATTTATATCAGAGATTTGCAGATTTTAGGTAGTTAGGCAGAGAATTTTAAAGGAGTATCTACCGCTGTAAAGTCACGGGGAGGAGCGGGGGGGGGGGGCCGTGGGCGAACACAGACAAGCTCTATAAAGGATACTGGATATTATACAGCCAAAACTTTGTTTAGACATTGCATTGCCTTATATTAGGATACAGATCTTTTCTAGTAACTGCAAGTCTATTTGTTAGGTGCAAAACTCCACTTTTATTATCAGTATACATTGCAGATAGGTGTTCTTTTTCAATTTTGCCCAGTACAGCTTTGTTTATATAGCCACCTTGCAGTTAAATTTTAATACAGCAATTTTGTAGTCACCACAGGTTGATAGGTGCCAAAAAATACCTTTTATTATCCCGTATACATTTCAGACAGGTGTTTTTTTCACTTTTGGTCAGTCAAGCTTTGTTGATAGATCTAATTTGCAGTTAAATTTGAATACAGCAATTTTGTAGTCACCACAGGTTGATAGGTGCCAAAAAATACCTTTTATTATCCCGTATACATTTCAGATATGTGTTTTTTTCACTTTGGCGCAGGCCAGCTGTGTTGATAGAGCCACCTTGCAGTTAAATTTGAATCCAACAACTTTGTAGTCACCACAGGTGTACTGATAGGTGCCAAAAATACCTTTTAATATCCGTATACATTTCAGACAGGTGTTTTTTTCACTTTTGGTCAGTCAAGCTTTGTTGATAGATCTACTTGCAGTTAAATTTGAATCCAGCAACTTTGTAGTCACCACAGGTGTACTGATATGTGCCAAAAATACCTTTTATTATAATATCTTTTCAGACAGGTTTTTTTTCATTTTTGGTCATTTAAAGCTTTGTTCATAAGCTCTTTGCAGTTAAATTTAAATACACTTTTTTGTATCACCACGGGTGAATTGATGGGGTGAAAAAAATACCTTTTATTACCCTATACATTTCAGACAGGTTTTTTTTACTTTTGGCATAAAGCTTTGTTAAATTTTACTTTGCATTAAATTTGAATCCCCAGAAATTTTTGTAGTCACCAAGGTAAAGAAAGGTGAAAAAAATCCTTTTATTATATGATACTTTTTCAACGGGTTTTTTTTTAAATTTTGCCCACCCGCTTTGTTGTATTGCCACCTTGCAGTTAAATTGAATACACAATTTTGTACACCACAGGTTGAAGGTGCCAAAAAATCCCTTTTTTATTACCCCGTTAATTTCAGACATGTTTTTTCATTTTTGGCATAAAGCTTTGTTGATAGATCTTTTGCATTTAAAATTTGAATACAGCAATTTTGTAGTACCACAGGTGAATTGAAGTCCCAAAAAAAATACCTTTTATTATCCCGTAACTTTTCAACAGGTTTTTTCTTTCACTTTTGTCAGCCAAGCTTTTTTCAAGAACTTTGCATTTTTAAAATTTTGAATACAGAAATTTTAGTAGTCCCCACAGGTTAATTAAGGGGGCAAAAATCCCTTTTATTACCCGAATCATTTCAACGGGTGTTTTTTTCATTTTTGGGTATAAAGCTTTGTTGATAGCTACTTTGCAGTTAAATTTTTGAAACGAAATTTTGTAGTCCCCACAGGTGAATTGATGGGGCCCAAAAAAAAATACCTTTTTATTATATCTTACATTTCAACAGGTTTTTTTTTTCAATTTTGCCCAGTCCACTTTGTTTTTATTCCATTGCATTTAAAATTTGAATACAGAAATTTTTGAGTCCCACGGGTTTGATATTGCCAAAAAATACCTTTTATTACCCCGATACTTTTCAGACGGGTTTTTTTTTTTTTTTTGGGTCAGTAAAGTTTGTTGTTTTAGATCTACTTCAGAAAATTTGAATACACAATTTTGTAGTCACCACAGGTGAATTGATAGGTGAAAAAAAAAACCCTTTTTATTATCCCGATAATTTCAGAAGGTGTTTCTTCACTTTTGGTCGGGGCAATTTTTTTTTCATAGGTACTTTGCTTTAAAATTTGAATCCCCGAAATTTTGTAGTCACCAAGGTGATGGGTCCCCCCCAAAAAAATCCCTTTTTATTATCCCGTATACTTTTCAGACGGGTTTTTTTTTTTTCACTTTTGGTCATCAAGTTTTGTTTAATCTCTTTGCAGTTAAATTTGAATCAAAATTTTGTAGTACCACGGGTGGTTGTATCAAAAAATCCTTTTATTATCCCGTAAAACCCTTTTTTTAGGGTTTTTTTTCACATTGGGCAGGCCCTTTGTTATAAGCGACCTTGCAGTTAAATTTTAACCAGCAAATTTGTTTTGATTTGGGGGATTTGAGAATAGCGTGATTGCCGCTTTTAATAAGAGACTTTCCAAAACCTTCCATCCTTCTAAAATTTTTATTTTTCTAAAACATGGAGCGAAATTCGGTGTAAGCGAGCAAAGGGGGGGTAGGCTGGAGGTAGGGTACAGAAAAGGTGCTCCTTCCAGTGGGCAAAAACACCAAGCCAGGGGTCGTCATTTTGCAGGACCGGGGCCCTGTCATCGCTGGGTCGGGGCCCCTGTAAATCCGAACGAACGCTCGCCAATCTGTTCTTCAGTGTTAATCAACCTGCATCCAGAAGTCTTACCTCCTCTCCTCCCACCCCACGGCCACAAATGTCTCATCACACATCAGCACTGTCCAACTGAACACCCCAAAAATTTCAATCTTTTACCACCCCTGGGATAATCCTTTTTCAAAAAGACCTCTTTGAGGAAAAATGGGGTTTGGGGTCGAAGGCTGTTAAAAATCAAGGGGCCCAAAAGGGGATTTTTTTTCTCTGCTCTGACGCCCAGTTACTGATGCCATCAGAGGGGGAGAAGGAAAGCCGGTCAATGTCAAAAACCCGGGGCGGGGTCCGGCAACCCCTTGCAGTCCTCTTGCTTGTACCCGCAGCTCCGGGATGCGAATTCGGGACGACGAACACCTGTGTTGCAGAATTTGCTTGCGAGCGCTTATTACGGGGACGGGAGGAAGACGATGGGGTGTGCAGTAGGGGTCCCGCCTCAAAAGGGAAAGGGGGCGGCAGAAGTCCCGATATGTTCCGCCACCCACGTTCAGCGCAATCCCGCTCCTGCTTATCGCCTCAAAAAGGATCAGGACTTCCCAAAGCCGGGCTTCTTTGAGCAAGCCTCTGATTCACCCTTTGATGTCATAGCCCCCTTTTGCCGTAAACCATAAGTAGGAAAGAATCTAGGGGGTTTAAACCACCCCCAAAACATTCTAATTACTGAGCGAATGCATGATTTGAAATGGAGGCAACACTTGGCCCAAAAAAAGGCCAACCGCGTTGGGCCTCCAACCACTGTAAAAACCCCCCGGTTCCGCCTCCTCCCCTCCACCACCCCCAAGGTTCCCCCCTTGCCCATTTCTCTCAGAGTCATGTCAGGATCACCCTCCGCTTCGCCTCCCCGCGCCCGAGTCCACCAGCACCACCGAGACCCACCTACACTTCCCCTTCCCCGCCATTTTTTGACGATCACACCCGTCAGGGCCAGTTAGCAGCCAGCCTTCTGTCTCCGGGTTTTGGGGAGCAGAAAAATACTTTCACCCAAACCATCCCAAACCCAAAAGCCTGAATGTCGGCATTCCCAGGTTTTTGGCCTTGGAAAATGTTCCCTTTTCCGCTGGGGACACAATGGGTTTCCCGCCACGTCAGGGCCCCCTTGCCTCCCCCCAATCCCAAATGCTGACGGGCACCCCCTTTCCCCAAAAAAGCCGCCCTTTGCCCTGGCCACCCGTGTCATCAAAAATTTTCAAGCGCGTTGTCGCATTGGGCCGAAAATCCATTGACCCCCGACACAGGATATAAGCACGGCCGAGGCCGCTATATCCTTAAAACGCTCACGGGGTAAGCTGGGTGGAGTCTCTGGGGGTGACGGTGGCTCTCAGGCTCGGCGCACTCTCTTAAAACCCAGGGTGGTGCAGGGCTTTTCCCCCCCAAGGGGGCCCTTTGGGTGCAAGTCCCGAAAAACCAGGCCGGTTGAAATTAATTGTCTTGAGACCGCCACACCGGGTAGGAGTTGGATGTTCTCCCAACGAGACCGAGCGCTGGTGGGTGAAAAAGATCCTTTTTCCGGGAAAGGGGGGGGCGAAAGGGGCGAAATCTGCGGGCCCCCCTTAAGATCTTTGGCTGGGCACACCCCTTGCCTGCACATGTATAACCTTGTCGCCAAAATTCTAAAGGCTCCCCGGGGTTGGACTCCCGCTGAGGAAGGCTCGAGGTCTGATTGCATTTCCCCGTTCGCAACTCTTCGTCCCGCTTGGGCTGCTTGCAGGTCGCTGGGTCTCCCCGTCAACGTTCATTGTTGCGGGCCAACGCGGAAATTTCCCCCCACATGCTCCAGCATTGGGGGGCAGCAGCGAAATGCTTTACCATAAATGACACATGGCCTGAAAAGCAGGGGTCAACCTCGGGTGTTGACCCCACCGAGAGTGGGGGCAGGTGAAAGAGCCGCACCATCCTTGCCGTTTTGAAAAAGCCACCAAAAGGGCAGTCGGCAATGCCCTTGTCCATGCATTGTATGATTTCTGGAACCATTTTTTGGACACTCTGAATCAACGGTCCCGCCCGCGACGGAGGAGGGGACGACACGATGCAAACAGAGCCTTTCTCTCCGCGAATCCAAAGGGCCCCAAAAGTTTTCTCAATTTTATCGTCTTCTTTGACGTGGTTTAGGTCCAGGGCTAGTGCGGGCGGCGCATCAGCTTCAGGGTGCACATCTCAGGCAATCCCGGGCTTTGTTTAACTGTGCCGAGGAAGCGGGAGGAGGAGGTATTCCTGCACCGACGTTCCGCTCCCTGCCTTGGAAAAAGGTTGGGGCGAAGTGAGGCGAGGGGGAAGATGAAGAAGATGATCATTTTTTCCCAGTGCCCCTCGACCAAGAGCTGGGGAAAACAAGCTCCATCTCTCACAGAGGGTTGGGGCTCCATTTCTTTTCCCAAAATTCCTCGCATTAAGGCCACAAAAGAACAACATGACGGGTGGCCCCCCTCCTGGGTCCCCGAAAAAAACAAAATCAGCACTTTCCTTCCACCCCCCCAAATGAAGTAAAAAGCAGGAAAGGAATTGCTGATTTATCAACTGGAACATTTTTGCTTTTCCCTTTCCCTTCCCCCAAATGTCCGGGGAACAATCAGCGAAAGTAAAACATTTGAGTGCCATGTAGCCGAGCGGCACAGCAGCAGCGGAAAGGTGGCAGAAGCCTAAGGGGACCTCTGGGGGTTTTTTTTTACACCTACCAACGCATGCAATGTAGGGGGCACACCAACCACAAACCAGCTTAAATCAGGTGCACGACATCTGCGTCTCAACACCGATGTTTATTATGTGTTCCGGGCCCCAAAGAATTGGTATCCAAATGGACGAAAGGCCCCAGCTCGCTCGCACGCCTAGAGGGGTTGCCTGCCCCGCCCCCTCATAAGAGGGGACCTTAGCACAGTGGAGGGGTCTTCGACAAACCATCCGCTTTCCCCAAAAATTGGACGTTTTACTTTCTCAAAATGATCAGGCATGATTCTGATGATGTTGTGGGCCCCCAAATTTCGAGGGCCCGATTTGTTTTCCCGGGCTACTTCACATTCCCCCCTTCAAACAAAAAGGGCCCCTTTTAAAAAATTTTTTTAAAATGACATTTCTACTGCAATTTTTTTCTTTTCCCAACAGTTATTTTGGTTTTGCTGTGAGGGGAATGTAAAACACCCAAGGGTTTCTGACAACACCGTATTCCTTTTTTTCCTTTTCTTAAGAAGTTTTCCCATTGTCCCAAAAATTTTTGAGGTCATGTTGCTGTAGATACACTATAACTGGTCCTTTGGAACAAAATGTGGGTTTTAAAGGGGTTTCTCCCACAATTTTTAATAGTGGGGAAAGTATATTATAATTTTTTTGGGGCATTTGCTGTGAATACAGCTGGGAAACATGGTCCTTTGGAACAGAAAAGTGGCTTTTTAAATGGCATTTCTCCCCAACCCCTTTTTAACGTGGGTGAGACGTCATTTTTATAATTTTTTTTGGGGCATGCTCTTTGAAAAAAAGCAAAAACTACGGTTTTCCCAAATTAAAAAAAAATGTTGTTCCTAAAAAGACATTTGGTCTTCAGAAAAGTCAAAGTGGCTCAGGGGGCATTTTTTGAATTTTTGGGGGCATTTTTTCTGTACTGCAGCTATACTCAGGGCCATTTTAAAAAAATGTTGTTTCTAACAACATTTGTTCTTCACAATTGGGCATGTGGCTCAAGGGTGATGGTGCTGCAAAAAAGAATAGGGAGGGCACTGTTAATGGACACATATTGCAAAAAGAATTTTTTTTTGCAAAATCTTTTAAAATCTTTTAAACCCTGTATTGGACAACCCATTTAATCAAAATTTAAAAAAGAGAAGCAAAGAATGGGGGGTTCCTCCTTTTTAAAATGTGTTTTCTAGAATTAAACTACTAAAAAATTTCATGTACAAAAAGGGTAAAAAAAATTTTCCCCGAATTTTAAAAGGGAGGGACAGAAAAAATTGACCAAGTAGGGTTTTTCAGAGGACTGGGGTATGCAGCACGGGCAAGAACAAAGTACAGAGACAAATTTTCCCCCAGCCTTTATAAAAATGGAAAAAAAATGCCAAGAAAAAGGGCCCCCGGGGGTAACGGGCGTTAACCACCAGTATTTCCAAATGAAGCCAATTGGTCCCACTCAAAACGGAGGGCAAGCGCTCCCAGTATTTACTGTGTACAAGAAGGTGGAGGTTTACCTCACACTTCCGCTTCCCACTCCCCGCTTCAGCCACTTTTTTTCGTTGCTGCGTCATAAGGGCATTTTTAAACCCTTTTAAAGATTTAAGGACGCCAGCCCCGGGCGGGTCACCGCACCCACTGTAACTCAGGGCCCGGCTGCTGAACCTGCGTGTTAATAGATACAGACGCAGCCCGGGGTCTCACCGCCCCACTGTAAGCCCCGGGCCCGGACCCCTGTTAAAAATGGCTGACGGGAGCACTGGGTCTCAAGTTAGGGCAATCAGGGGAGCTTCAAATTTCTCTAAAAAAAACGATTTTGAAAAAGGTGATTTCTGTGAGGGTTTAAATATGTGGAAAAGGGGGTCCGGGGTGGGAAAAAAATTTCCAATTTGAGGGTTAAAATTTTTTGGGGGTGGAGTCACTATGGGGGTCGACATTTGATCTCGGGGGGTTCTGTCCCCAAACAATAAAAAGGATTTGGAGGAAAAAGAAACCAAAGAATTGATTGGCTAATCATCTCAGAAGCCCCGGAGGGGAAATGCTTTTCAACAAGAAGGGGTTTTTGGGGGGTTAGGCATTTTTATTACTTAGGGGTGGGCGGACGGGTTTTCACATCTACACGGTAAAAAATCCTTTTAAAAACTTTAGGAGGGGTGTATGTTGTAAAGTTTCACACTTGAAAAAAAAGCAAAAAGGTAATAATGTAAAACTAAAAAAAACTTCCCTAAATAAATTCTGTAAACAAATGTATTTTCCCAAAAAAAATACTAATAGAGTCACTGTACAAAATAGCATAGTCCCTTTTTTGAACTGTGGTCAAACAGGTTTTGGGTTTTGCTGTGGCCCAGGACAGGTTTGTTTATTCCATGAAAATAAAATGGTGGTTAAAAAAATCCTTTTTTTCCCGGCACTTTTAAATGTGGGGGGCATCGGTTTGGGGCTCATGCTGGGCCCAGGTCAGGAATCAAGTCCCGTGAAACTAAAATGGTGGTTCAAAACTCCTTTTCCCGGGACTTTTTAACTGTGGGTCAGACAGGTTTAATGGTCATTCTGCGGTACAGGGGCAGATAAGTTAATGTCCATTCAACTAAAATGGGGGTTCAAAACTCCTTTTTCCCGGACTTTTTAAATTTTGGGGGAGAAGGGTTTTAAAGGTCATACTTCGGGCCAGGACAGTATAGTCAAGTCCAGTTCAACTAAAATGGTGGGTTTAAAAACTCCTTTTTCTTGCACTTTTTAATCTGTGGGTCAGACAGTTTATGGCATACTGTGGGAAGAACGGTAAAGTCAATTCCAGTTCAACTAAAATGGGGGTTCAAAGACTCCCTTTTTTCCGGCCTTTTTAATCGGGGGGCATCAGGTTTTGGGGCCTGCGCGGTTTCCCGGGCGGGATATTCAATTCCTTTTAATAAAATGATGGTTCAAATCATACTGTTCTGCACTTTTAATTTTTGGGGGCAGCAGTTAAAAGGGGCTTTTTGGGGGTGCAAGCAGGGGTAGGGGAAAGGTCTGTGATTTTTTTTTTTTGTGCTTTTAAACCTAATTGTCTTGCCTAAGATGACCAACAGTTTGCTGTTTTGGGGTGTTAATCCCGCACCCATCCCTGTTTGGTGAAAGGGTGAAGGTGTTGTTCCCCTCCCAAGCTTTAATGGATCGGCGATAACTATTTCACTTCGGATATCTTTTTTATAATTGCCGAATCACTTCGACCCGATGACGATATCAACGTAATCGCCCTCATAGTAAAGAGATGTTTAGCAACCCCAGATGACTTCACACTGTAGGTTTCCGTTTTGAAATAAGGATTTTTTGCTTAAATGGTCAAAAATGTAAAAAAATTTTTTTTTACATAAATCGAACACCCAATTAATAATTACATGACTGTTTGAAATTGATTAGTCCTTTAAATGTTTATATGGTTTATCAGTTGAGTCTTTTAGTGGAGGGTCTCTATTCACAGCGTGCTATGTTAATTTCTGCATCAATAAATGCCACAAACTTTTAGATGATGGAATTAATTCGGCACGAATCGCATTAAAAAACAATTGTTCCTGGCTGCAGAGAGCGCGGGGATGTAGAACTTGGCCTGTTTAAATATTAGGAGCAGGTTTGGTCTTCAACAATCTGTTTTTTAGTTAACACACACATGACAGACGCCGCTCTAGAACGTTCCTCTAAAATTCCCCGGGGGATTTACAGGGGAAAAACGACCAAATAACTTTTTTGGGGGAAAAAGTCAGGCACGCCGCGGGAAAAAAAAAACTGATGCTAAGATCCTACCATGGGGCGTAAAAAACACAATTTTAGGTTCCTGGACGCCCAAGACCGCAGCAAGAAAAGGGGACTCACGCGGAGTCACCCTGATCCACAGAATCCGGTGTCACTACCTGTCATGTGTTGACCACACACAGTCTACACTTTTCCCCCCCCAATTGACATCTGACAACCCAGCCAAGAGTTGGGGGGTTTTTACAAAACCCCCTATTTGGAGGGCCCGGGACAGGTCAGAGGCCTCACCCCCCTCAAACCCACCTCTGTCCTGATCGCTTCCCCCCCCAGAAAAACTACTATTTCTGTGGCCCTCTGCACCACTACACAGGAGAAAAAATATTTGAGGACAGTGGGCAGCAAAGGGGGTGGGGAAAACATCCGCTGCCTTCTTGCGAACAGGCAAATAGGATGAAAAGTTGCAATGGGGTTATTTTTTAGGGGGCCGGGCTTTGTACAGCACACTGGTTGAAAACCCGCGGGACAGGAAACAATAACATGTACCTTTTCGCACTTGGGGCCGGGTAAGCAAGCAAGGCTGGGAAAAGGAAATTTTTCCCAGTTTAAACAAGGCATAAATGCCCCCCCAAAAGGAAAATTCGCCATCCATGCCTCCTTGTGCTCCCTTTTCCCCCGGGGGGAATTTTGGTCCCTACGGGGGTCGCCTACCCTCTTCAAAACCCATTGCCCCCGGCCCGGAAACATTACTTTCCTACATAAAGTTTTGGGAACGGGAGGGAAGAAGGGATTTGGACGACGCAATCTGGATCTTGGACATAAAAAGAAAATGTCTGGGGCCGGGAGATGAAATTTGGGTTCATCAGCATACGGGTGGTTTTAAAACCTTGATGCTATGAGCTGACCCAGACCAACATTGTACAAGGGTCATCTTATCTTTGGGAAAAGAAGGGACTGCGGTCAACAGGGCCCCAGCCCATAAGTCGGTTTTTGGGGGCCGGGATCAGCAGGGGGGCAGCAGTCGAGGTTGGGACCAAACGGCCACGATTTAAACCCAAACCCAACTTTGCAGTCCCAGAAAGTACCCAAAGGGGGCCACCGGTGAGCGTCGGTAACATCATTCATGCGGAGTTTTGGGGGTAAAACACCTACCTGCATGGCCATTTTTGACGAAACCAAGGGGGCAAAACATAACAAAAAGTACAACTGTGGCAAAAGTAAAGCTGACCAGGGACCTAATTTTGGCCCCACGGCCCTACACAACATCATGTTTTCACCATACGTGTTTCAGATGTTGGCCATCCTGTCTCAACGCAGCAGCACCCAGTGGCACGCCTACCTTTTCAGGCATCAGGCTTTACCACCTCTGCTGAAGACAACTCCCTGTCTATTTCATCATCTACCATTCGATACTTAACCAACGTTGCCAGCATATCTCTACTACCCTAATGCAGAAGCTGAACCAGCTCCTTCCAAGTTGGTGGTTTCGGGTCCTTCCTTTTTTTAAGTTTTGGGGTCTGCACCATTCAAAGAACTGGCCAGAAACTTGGTATTTACTTTTTGCCATTGAACGACACGGGTATGGTTCCCCTGGACCACCGCAAGCGGGGGTAGCGCCACCAGGGAGCGGGGGCTAAGTAGGTACCAAGCCCCCCCAAGGGAGGAGACTTTCTGCGGGGTGAGTCCACCGGTCGCAACCCTGCGCGACTAGCTTTCGTGACAGCCGAGGGCAGTGAGGACCGAATCGTAAATGAAACTAGTAGTCAAATCAGGCCAACAGGGCAGGGCAGGGGGCGGGGACGAGGCAGTAACTACAAAAGGTCAGTACACGGCAGACAGGAAGATAACAGGGGGAAATTGATGAACAGGAATAAAATATTACAGGGGGGAAAACAATAACAGGGCGAAATTAAGAAAAGGGAAAAATAATTTGACAGGGGGAAAATTTTTGAACAGCAAAATTGATGAACAGGAAAAATAATTTAAAAGGGGAAATTCATCAAAAGGGGGAAATTCAGAACAAAAAGGCCATTAACATTTTTGATGATCCAAGGACAGGGGTATCCCCTGTGCGAACGAAGTCACACACGGGAGGAAAAGCTCCGGTCATGCAAGAGACACGTTTTTGGCTTTTTCCCGAGACAACTGAAAATTAAACCATTGTGAAAATATGGAAAGAAATGGTGTCCGCTAGAGAAGGGGGTGAGCCATGCCCCGCATGGCAATACTGTTCAATCTTTTTTTTCAAGTCCTACCCCATCTGCAAACATTCTAAAAAAGGCCAGGAAACTTTCATGCATTCAGCGGTCCCCTTACACCGCCAAGCACAACCCCCTTTAAACCACCAGCCGTCCCTTTCCCCATAGCTGATATGTAACATTTTTTAAAAGTTGGAATTCCGCCCCCATAGTTGAAACACTCTATGAACAGAGCAAAAAAATTAATGATTTATTGATGATCTAAGCGAACAGGATACACCCCCTTTTAATTTTAATGCGGCCATGGCAGCTCAGTCCACTGCAAACATATATAACCCACCAAAAATGAATAGGAAAAAATCACGTTTTTCAAATCTTTATTCAAATAAAAAAAGTCCACAAAAAATACTTTATTGCCCCTCATTTTCATGAGAGCGCCACGGAGTGTCAGAACTCCGATGGTGTATTTTAGAACAGGTCTATCCCTTAAAAGGGTACATCAATAGAAAGAACACTTTTTGTGTAAGAGATGCAATGTGGATTTTTAAATTAGATACACTCAACCCCAAGGGACTAAATGAGAACCTTAACATGAATATTTTCTATAAAAGTGATAAACTATGTTCTGAAATCGTATGTTTTTTAAATGTTTTAATGTTGTCAGACAGTTACTAATTAATAATGATAATAAATCTCCTATATAAGTATAGTCTGTAATCACCTACCTGTGCTTGAGAAAGGAGGAGTTTGTCTTCCGAAACGTCGCTTCCGCTGGAGGGTGACACCCCCTGTCCATACTGCTCTCACTAGCTACATGCGGCTGCATGAGATTGAGCTGGATCGAGTCTTTCACTGCTCGTGGATACTGCTGTTGCAGATTATTGAAAAGGAATACAAGTATGTCTGATGGACTGTTTTTACTTGAATGAAGACTTTGAATAAACGTGAGTTTTTACTATTCACTTTGGTCGGATTGATATATGTTTGCTGAAGACGGCACTAGGAGAGTTGCCATATCCAGACCACATTGTGCATTGTATATTAGCCCAGGTATATGCTATTACGTTAGCTCATGTCACACCTGCCGTTTGCTCAGGCCCTTTCATGCGGACATGTTATTTGTCAGTCGGAATGAATAACGTCATTCCACTGCTTCATGTTGTCACGGACAGCGGTAGTGGATCCACTGGACCACCGCAAGTGATGGCAATAGCCACGCCAGTGAACAGACTCTAAGTAGGTTCCGGTTTTCACCAGAGCCCGCTGCAAAGCGGGATGAACTTGCTGTGGCGGGAGTCTACCAGGTCGCTACCCCTGACGTGACTTGCTTGCGGCAGCAGCCGAGGTGTAGCGTGGTACAAAATCGTAAGGCACACTCGGAGTTGGGGACAGGCGGTAAGGTCAGGACAGGTGGCAATGGTTCGTGTTCAAGGGACGGAGGTAAGAGGTACGGTACACAGATATGACAGACAAGGCTTAAGGAAACACTTTCTCTATAGGCTCTAAAGATTATTATTATTACTATTTATTTTAGTTTTGGAGGCGGTTGTGTGAGGAGCCTTTTCCATTACAGATGTAGCTAAAGAATTTCCACAGCTTTCAAAGACTGGACACCTAGATACAAATTCAGCAAACTTTTCTTTTATCAATTGTGTTATCTGTTCCTGAACAAATGAACATTTATCAACTTGCTTTCTTAAACCACTTGAAATCTGTGTGGATGTAATTTGTTCCACCAGTAACAGGGGAGGGCCTTCAGAAGGACTTGTGTTTTTACTTTCTTTAAGTTAAACATAGGATTCACATTCTTCATACTGAAGAAGTTCATACAAAGTTCATCCAACATTTGATTTTGCTTCTTTTTTGTTCTGTCCCTTTCCAGTTTTGTACTGAATTCCATCAAAAATGGCACAGAATACCTTTGGTGGCCTGACTGACATGGAGTAGAGAAGTGCTTCATCTGAGCTCCTGCTGTATCCTGACTTAATCCTGGTCATCTGGCTGGTAAAAGTGATTTTGAACACACTGATCACTAAGGGAGGTATTGCTGGTGGAGATCCCTTCCTAATTTTGCCCTTTTTCACGGGTTTTGACAGTTTTGGAGATCAGTGGGCCTGAAGAGACAACTGAGGCCTAGTCAGACTGAATTGTGCTGGTGTGCATGTAATGGCTGCCTAACTGTTAGATCACAATAGCAGACCAGCAGTTCCAGTGAGAGAGAGGGACTAAGCTGCAGCGATCTACTCCTTCTAGAGAGAGCCCTTACCTGCAGGAGTGGAGAAGCTGGTGAGGGGCAAGGGGGTGGGTGGCAGGAGAATTCTGCTCCAAGTTTTCCATTGCGATCTGCCTGAGACCACAAGAGACTACGCCGTCAG